>CM052336.1:4418289-4521293 GCA_028455595.1 Lasioglossum vierecki | reverse complement strand
TCTCTCTCTCTCTCTCTCTCTCTCTCTCTCTCTCTCTCTCTCTCTCTTTCATACATATACATATATAAATATATGTATGTTGTATTTATATACGTACAGTTATTGGTTCCTGTTCAATTATTGGCTTCCTCTTCGGAACCGTTCGATCACGATCGCAAATACCCGTTCCCGACGGAACCGGCCTCTTTTTTTCGATCAAAGTCAGGGACTCTCACCCCACAGACTATGCGAAAAACTCGAGACCGTTCCCTCCTTTCGGTCAAACCACGAAAACAACCCTTGTTCCCGTTTCTTAAACCGATTGAATCAATTATCAGCGGCCACAGAAACGCGGTCCGCTGAAGATCATGGGATTTCAATGCCGACGTTGTTTCGACGGTGCAGGAACGCTTTCCGCGATTCCCTGGCTGGACCGATCCCATTCTTCAGGTATCAACTTTGATTTACGTACACCGACTTCGAGTATTTGTCTCTTAGATTGTTTATTTGTGATTATTTTATGTATTCCGAAGCAGTTGTTTCTATTCATCTGTAATCGTGGATTTGTTTAGAGGACCACGAATTAACTTGCTTTCTTTATATGTATATCGAAAAGCGACATAAGAGAGCCATTTGAAAATTCCTTTTTCCAAATGTAAAATAATTGTTCGTTATTTAAATGATGGGATGTTTCTCATGTATATTGTCGTAATTCATATATTTGTTATTATACTTTTTTTTAGGAATATATTTTGAGTTGTGCCATTTTTCTTATGAATGGGCGATACGTTACAGAAATGTGCTCGAGCAATTAAAAATGCAGGGCTCGATCGAATGAGCTACTATTAATAATAGCCATTTTTAATTGTGTAAATTGTGAAAAATATTTTTCAGTTGTTTTTATTGAACTTTGAATGAGTACAACTTTAGAGTAGTACAAGGAAACTTCAATCTTCGAATCTATGGTAGGATTGGTTACTATAAAATATTCCTAATTAGGAATAAATTCTCAGGTGAAATCCGTATGGTAATGTTTGATAATATTGGGAGTCGGCAGTACGCTTTTTACTGAAAGCTCAATAAAACTTTCACCCTCAACAATGAACGCGACAGCCATGTTTACGAATCGACTCAGCCTTCCGAGGGAACGTAAAACAAAAATGTCGTTCTATACTATAGAGATGACCTCTTTGCCTGGCCAGGGTGGCCGGTGAAAGAGAAACGGTGAATGCGTTCCTCGAAGAAGAAACGCTTTTCAGAGAGCTAATATTTTGCGACGAACAGTTCGCTTCGATACCGCTTCGTCTATACTCTACAGTTGAACTCTCTTTCTGCTTCCTGTACGATTTATTCTATTCGTTTTTAACGGACGTTCGGAAGCTTGTAAAACGGAAGGATAAAATCACAGCATTGCAACTCCATTTTTAGTAAAATGAGTTCCTTTGGAAATGTGTTTTTCTTTCATTTTTCTTCACGAGACACTTTCTTGTATTGTTGCTATTGAGGAATATTATATACACGGTGCTCGATATCACCACCAGTCAAAGTGATCAGTTCCACATTGTTCTATTGTACAATTATTAAAATAATAAAAATGATTTTAGTAGAAATTATTGTATAGATATCATTAATAATTAAAAATAAAATGAATCTAGTAATTTTAATAAGGGGACATGTACCACTTATTTTTAAGGCTCGACATGATCGTTGAGGAATTTGAAGAATCGCTACGAAAACTCGCTAATACTAATGAAATTCTCAGTGCATACGAAGTTTATTTCAACTCCTCGCAAAAGTTTCGAACCGATGATAACTCGACTAGATTTATTGGAAAACAAATTTCTAAGCTTAAATGCATAATTGCGAAGAACATCCGGCAGTTTGACGTAGTGCAAGCTTTACACTGTAAAAGAGAAGATTGTCGGACGATAAAGTCAACCTTGACAGCTTAAGATTAACATCGCCGAGAAATATAACTAGGTATAACAGTAATTTCTCGGCTATTTATTTAGCGCTACCACAAACGCCGAGAGTTGGAAAGTAGCTTTTACAAATGCATAGCCATTAAGAATTTTTATATTCTACTATAGAGTATTTTATTTCAGATTCTACACATATATAGAAGTGTTTACCGTCTATTCATACCTATCTGTATCCGCATTTTCAAAACGGGATGCAAATTTATTTTAATTTTAATTTCGGAACACCCTGTATGTAGAAGGTATGAATATAAATAACGTACGTTATCGTCTCGGTGTCAAAAGATAAATAACATAAGCCTTCACTAGGATATACAAACCGTAAATGGTACAGTGTCCCAATAAAAGTGATTACTCAAATTGAACGAATTTAATCAGTTCAATTTAACTCTTGATAACATTCCTACGCAACACTAATACATTTAATGAATGTTCTTCATCAATAAATTTCGATGATCGAGAAATTCAATCTACTAAAATACCAATAAACTCAAATCGAATCATTTTCGTCCACTGAATATTTATACAGTAACACCATTACATTAGCCACTGAATATTTATCACCAGGAAACGTCGTTGCGTTCGCGCGACTTCAATACTTGAACAGGAAGTTAAACGATAACAAAAATGTATTCAGAATACACGATGCCCTATAAAACAACCTTCAAAACGAGGTTAAGGGAGGTACGAATTAATAACGTACGTTCCCTTCTCTTTACAGAGATTAAAATAACACACCCTATCCAAGAATATAAAAATTCTAACGAACAATGTACGACGTCCCATAAAAATGGTTGTAAGAGCTGGTTACATTTGTTTAATACTAATCACCTGTTTCACAAACATATTCTTCACTGAAGTACTAAGAAAACCAACCCTAATAACCTTCATCTTCAAAACACCGCAACAATGTCACTGATAATTTATCACAATTTCAAAGTTCCCACACGAATCAAGACACACTATATACAACTCTTCGCAAACTCCCTCCCAAAGCTAATTATTCCCCCCAAAAATTATCATCCCCAACCCCTGGTCTACAAACCTTGTCATCTCCTCAAACCGTTTCACCGCTAAACCTAATGATCTTCATCTTCGAAACATAGCAACATTATCAGCAATATCAATATCACACTTTCAACACTTCAAACCCGCATCCACCACAAAAATCATCAGCCCCAACTCGTAACCTTTTCCGGTTTGAACAGCTGAGAAATACAACGGGTGTCTGGAAGAAGGACCTACGTCAGGTTTTTTAAATTGAATTATGAACTTATTTTCCCCGTTCAAAAAAGGCTTTCAGTTTTCATTATTACAATTCACCTTCGAGTTAAAAACAGCGCTGCAATAATACTGGAAAAAGCTGTATCACAGTGGAACGAATTGGTGCAAAGTTATTATCGATTGTGACGCGACATAAGACCGGAAAAGGTTGAACCAGGCCAAACCGAAAGACCCCATCGAGAACCTTGGAAGGCTAACAGCAGAGAAGGACTCACCGCTTCTGCCGGTGGGTGTCGGTGCAGACGTGGACCTTCCCGCAGGCTCCTGTATGGGGAAAACGAGGTCGCAGCACTCTCTCTCGGGGAACTCGCTAGCTCGCGTGTACCTGCAGCAGCAGGATAGCACAACGATCGCCGCGGCGACGCTGGTTAGCAGCGCGGACCGCGCTATCAGCGTCCCGACGACACGTGACATGACTCGTCCCATCAGATCATGACACACCGAAGAAGGCGGCCCGTTGTTGTTCATACCACGGGCCCCGTCGATCCAGGACTCCGGTGGTGCCGGACGACGGCGACGACGACGACGAATCCGCAGGACGAACCCGCGCGGCATCCTCTCGTCGTCCGTCTCATCGTAAGCTGCCTCCTCCACCTTCGCTCCGAACCGACGAACTCGATGCACACTCGTGGCGGATCACCACTGATCGAATCTGCCAGACCAAACGAAGACGACGACGATGCACACTTCTTCGGGTCCGGACCCGACCGGGTCACACTGCTGTGCTGCTCTTCCCAGTATCAAGAAGAAACCGAACTACGACCAATTCAGTCGAAGCGAACCTCTGACGAACTCAGTCGAAGCAAACAAACTTAGTCGAAGCAAATCAACTTTTCATACCTCGGATTAGGACACTCGCGGCGCGCACAGATTCGGTCGGCACTTTACAATTCTCGCGGTCCGAGCACCGTCATCGTTGCGTCAGTGTAACAGTGTGCAATAGAGTGTAACAGCGAGTGAATTTAGTTGTCGGTGGATGATCGTTGCGTGTGTGTGCGTGTTGTTTGTGTGTTTGGTTGGTGGAACGATGCGGCAAAAAAACGAGTCGCGGATCCTCGCGTGGTGCGGCGTCGCGACGTTGCGAAACGCGGCCCGAAACACACTCGACGCGCGCGTGCTCACCTTAGGAGCGTACTGTCGGGCCGAGACCGCGTCGCCCACGGTGTCCCGACGCCCAATGACGACTACGCCGCACCGCGTTAGAACGACGGCCGCGCGCTCCAACACCCCCTCCACCCCAGCCCACCTCCTCGAACAACCCCCGTTTTCTACCTGCGGGCGACCCCCTACCCCCGTCCATTTACACACGATAGTTTCTGCGCGAAAGTGTGCGCGTTCCCTGCGTTCCAAAGCCAGGAATGAGGGAGACGGAGAGAGATAGGAGTAAGGAAAGAGGGAGGAAGGGTGGGAGGGATGGAGCATATATAGGTTTGTATGTTGCACGTACCTGTGCTTGTATTTGTACGTCTGTACCTGTGCGCCCGCGGAACTGTACCTGCTCGTGTCCTTGCACGCGAAGCTTCAACCGTGTGCGCAACCACCCCCGCAACAGCCTTCACTCACTCTCTCTCTCTCTCTCTCAACCCTGCTCCCCACTACCGCAGCTCTCGCCTGCTGGCCTCGCAGACTAACTCCGAGTTCAGGTGCAACTGCTCGCAGGGAAACGTACACCTGCAACAACCATTCTCCTCGTGGAGGGTCGGCATCGGGCAGAACCTCACGGTTTGTCTCCATATTTCGACGTACACCACCCTCGCTAGATCTTAGAATCGATCTACGCTCTATCCTGTGTACACGTGCTTCGTTTTACGTACCAGCTTTGTTTGGTTTATTCGATCCTACGGATAGAGTGGGCTTCTTTTGGCAGGATGATGTGTTTTTCTGTTAACCCTCTTGCTTCCACCCTGATTTCACCCTCAGCGCTCCAGTGGCGACACGCAAATATTGGTTATGTTATTAAATATGTTGAAATTATATATATATGTGTGTGTGTGTTATACCTGTATTGCCCAAAAGCAGTCATTTTGACTACTTGGGAAATTTTAAATAATCAAATGACTTTTATTATTGAATTGAGTAAATTTCAAATTCGCATAACAGTTTATATATTTTTTGATTACCGTCACTTGTACGTGACTTGTTATTCGAATCTTTATGCCAGGTCTGCCCACGCACCTCATTCCCCTTGAACGCGTGATAACGTAGTTCAGGGGGGAAGGAGGATCACTGATTGTAGGATCACTTACTATAATCGATACGCTTTGATAGAGTGGGAAGACCGCGAACTTACTAATAACGTGTTGTACGACTGTATATATTGTGTGTATACATTTGTATATATGTATAAAATAATACAAGAATATTAAAAATTAATTTTAAACAAATTTCTTTACACATTAGTTATTCTTTCACAATTGGTATATACTAAGTTTCAGTCTTTCTAGTGTTAAAAATGGTTCGTGCTTCTCTAGTAAATATTATATGGAAGCGTGGAGTCCGTTTGGAGCCATATGTAATTGCGATTGTGTAGCGTGATGATCGAATATGTGCTGGATCGAATGAGTTATTTAGATTGAGTTTTGTCAAGAGTTCACGAACTATTGCGACAACGATATTAATTGGCACGGGACAGGATCGCAATCAAGAAAAACGTCGGTATCAGGCGATGGGAACGGAGAAGGTAGGCCAGGATCGCATCTAACTGACGGTTTCCTCGTGTTACACTGGTCGACCAGCTGGCGTTCGTGTCTTCGCTCGTTCACGGTGTTCCGGTGTTCCGGTGTCCCTGATTTGCCTAATGCAACGTAACGCAGGATGTTACACGGGTCCCCGTGCCAGGCTGCGACCAAGCATCCAAGCTAAGACGGCTCATTAGGAGATAAGCTTTCTGGGAAAATGATCGTTTCGACGATCCGCGATCGCGTTTTACGACCTGGAAACGGCAGGTCGGACGCGTGTCCCGCGGGCAACGAGGTTCGATTTTATTGGCCCCTTCCGCGAAAGAATATTCATATTCATGACACCGATCGGCGTACACACGAACACCGGCGAGTTTGTCGGATACCGCCAGCCACCAGTTTTACACCCGGGAAACCACCACCGCGGCGATTTTCCGCGAATTTTCTGCATTAGTAGAGGCGCGCGGTTTTTCGAATATACATCGACGGATTCGTAACTTTCGGACACCGATACCGTGTTTTGACGAGTTCTATCTGCTTCGCGTATGTTTTGTAAGGACTTTCGCATCGAATAAAAATCAGAATAACTATTTATATTAACCCCTTGCCTTACAATATCGCATCTGATGAAGATTCGAAACAGATCCTGATTAAATGAATACAAGTATGTTAATAATTTCCTTTGACCCAAAGTAAAATTATATTTCTTGTTAACTTCCCGATTTTATAGGGAAGTTACTGTAATTTATTTTGCAATTAGAATCTCAAAGTACAGATTATTTTGCCGTACAATATTTTTCAATGCATTGTTATACATTGGATAAAACATACAAAAATTATATTTTGATGTTGTATTTACACAGCTACTAGAGAACATATAGGCATAAAATTTATATAAATTTTCTCCTTTTTTAAAAAATTACGATATAAAAAAATGTTTTAATTACTGAAATCGTAAAATACATCGTAAGGCAAGGGGTTGACATTACAGGTATAAATTGTAGATAATGTCAAGAACATAAGTGGCCGCACTCGAGAATATGGCGGTGGTGAGTGAATCGAAGAAAGGACCCTCACCACCGCCCTCGAATTTAAAAAAAAAAAGTATAAATTGCAGGAACAGGTGCGAATGAAGGGAATCGAATTCCACGTGCTTCATCCTTGGCAGGAATGGCTGAAATCTTTATTCGATGAATGTTGGCCACAAGTAAACTCGTTGATCGCTCGGACTCGACTCCTCATCCCAAATTGTCTTCAAGCTCGGAAAACTTCAAGCTATCCAAAAATCGTCCTGATTGGCCAGGCCTACATTTGCCTTTTTACCCAATCAGGTACTTTCTCGGGAACTCCTTGCGCCCTTGGCGCGCTTTTCCCGGGGCCACCCCGGAAATTTGCCACCCCACACAAGCTGTTGAGACCGGAACTAAAAAGATCTAATGGCCAATACGTGCCATAACAAAAGCTCCACAACGTTCGCTGAGAAGAGTAACGGCTTTCTGAAAATAAATTGTGACTCGCTCGACCATTTGCACGCCAAATGTTGCTAATTGTACGTGCCGATAGCCGCTACTAAATTAGTCCCATTTCTGCTAGGCTTATCATTGACACTTGACAGTTCTGTCACGTCGAATGTGCATTACAAAATTTCATACCAGTTGCCAACTGTTAGGAAAGTTTCAAAGTCGACTAATTCGCACGTGATTCGAAGCTAATCCAGTGTTAGAAACAATTACTCGCAATCACTGCGCGTGTTCTCAGTTCATGATATCGAAGATACAAGTGACATGGAAAAGTGTTTGTAAATTGTTGATCACACTGTCTGTACGATATTCAATCTGTAACACGTGAAAAAATGTTTTATGAATCTTCTACTTTCACCTAGCCTAACTGTTCAATATTCAATCTGTTGCAACTTTTTGGTAAAATGCTTTGCAGTGATCTCCATGTGCTTATTTCGTAGGGTGAGCTTTCTCCTCTCACCCACCCTCAACTATCTTCTCCTCAATGACAATGACATAGTCGCAGGAAGCATCGAGCAACAAACTGTCAACCGCCATAAACTTCTCCGCAACTCTTTCCCGAAATCCCTCTGAAATTCGGAAACCAAGCTACCGAACCGTCTGAAATTCGCCACGAAGCCCGTCCCCAGGCCCAATAATCGATTTTTGCGATAGTTGGATCCGCATTAATGCGGCCAATACTCTCACGGACTCGGTCGTACGTGTTCGCACGTGTTGGTCCGTGTAGCCTCGCACGGTGCAATTGCGCTCGTATGCATTGCGTGCATCTTATCCGTAAGTTCGGCTCGGCCCAATATTGGTGTCCGTAGTTATTGCGGGCTGGCTGTGTACGTGTCTTCCGGTCGGGCACGTATTTGGCCGTGCGTGCGCGTGGCCACGTTCCCTCCGTGTATCTGTGTGTACTACAGGTCGGTGTAACAGGACGCCCGACATCGCGGCGCACGGGTTCGTGGAACCGAGTAGGCACGATCGTATCCGACGGATTCCGAGCAGCTACCCTACCCCCCAACAGCCACCCCCTCGACCCCCGTGAGCAAAAGGGGGTTGACCGAGCGGGCAGCCCACCAACGACCCTTGTTCCTCGTACGCGCGCCGTTCCTGACCTCGTTTCGCTCGGTTTGTCGAGGTCGGTTACGCGGAAATACCCGCCGGGCCTCGTCCGACGGGTACACCGGCCGACACGACACAACCCGGCGCAACTGTCTTAACCCTTAACCGTTTTGTCGCGTTACGGCTGGCGAGCGATCCCCTTGATCCCTCCAACGTTCTCTGGAGGAACGCGGCCAGACAGTCGAACCGTTTGAGTAACCGGAGACAGAGAGAGACGGACACACAGAGAGTGTGCGAGAGAGAGAGATCTTGAAGTTGTTCTCTGTTTCTCTCGTTTCTGTCTCGGTTTCGATCTTGTGTGGCGAGCTTCGGCAACCACTCCGGAGATTTCACCGCGATGGGATGCGCGGCGCGCCCGTGAACCCCGAGACCCCTCTAACGACGGATTCCGTGATGCCGGCGCGGCGCGGAAATTCGGGTCGACGGAACTATGTTGAAATAATTGAACTCGAATGACCGGCGACGGGGACGCGATCGATTATCGGGATTGCCGAGCGATCGCGGGGAGGTTCTTGAAGCGTTCTAGGGTACAAGTATGGAAAAATTCAGTCCTTTCAGACTTATCGTAGATTTGGTTCTTTCTGAAATGATGCCCTTCGAAAATTTCGGAATTCATCGAATTAATAGACTGCTGCTTTTTACGGAAAAACGAGCACGTACAATTTAACAATGAACCTACCACGGTCAAATGACCGTATTCACCGTGGACAGCTTTAATGACCAGGAAAACGAAATTTTACAGCCACATGAAAATTACTTAAAATTGCAAGCTTTTATTTATTGTATATTGTCAACTTTTATAAATATTTAATAATTTGTTGTTATTTAGATACTGGGTTAAGTGTCACGTACGTTAGTTAGAAAGTACACCACAATTTATATATTTATTATTATACTTTTTGTACGAGTGTGTTTTAAGTTGAGTCACTTTTCTTATGAATGCACAAAATACTGCGATGAACGGACCAATGGAAAAAACCTTGCAAAACCATATTCTAGTGTCGAAATTCGCAAAAAGTGGTTCTTTCTAAAGAATAAGGTATCAAGAACGTATCCCATAAGGCGTTCTCGAGTTTCGAAAATCGACAAAGTTATATCGATTTGAAATTTGAACGGCATACTAGAGAACGATGGCGAAACTTTCGATCGTCCGTTTCTGGAAATTCAATCTATTACAACTTTGTGAAAAAGAATCTTACAAGAATCTATCGCGGCTTATTTGGAAGGGTGAATCTGCTGCTTTCATCTGTATTAAGTTGCTTTTCTTTGAGGATGTTTCTGCGCTGCGGAACGTAGCGGGAAAGTCAAGATAATTTGCTTTCATGAAAATTTAACTTGTTCTAAGATCTCTGCAACGTTTAACAAATTTTTTTACTCGAATCCCCGTGGGTTGGAAAAGCAAAGTACTCTCGCTTTTCAAAGGATATTTGTTGTTTATATTTGTTTGTTAACATTTATTTTGTTTGATGGTTTCCTACCAATAAATATATTGACATTATAAAAATTATAACAGATTAAAATAAATATTTAAAGAAGAAACACATCATTTTATTTTGAGAACTATTTAACGTTAAGTGTCAGAATTATTTGGGAATTTTAAAAAATAAGCTTGGAGTAAATACAAACGATTTTTCTATTGCATAAAGATCCGCCGTCTGATAACGAGAAATGTAAAATGGATGAATTGTCAAAGAAACATTTTGTCTCGAAACAATGATTAGCTAGCATCGAAAATATGTTTTTCGAATCTAAATCGACCGCTCGCTGTTACAAAGAATACAATTTCCTTGGGCCGGTCTTTTTGACCGTTCTGATACGGAAAGTGTCTGCTGTCAAACGTAATCGCCAGTATTATGTTCCTCTCTCACGGATTCCCACCGTTTGCCGTCCGTGTGTAATAATAAAGGCGAGCAGAGTGACCCATTCTACAGATAAATCATCGAGTGGCTGAATATCGTGTACGTTAAAATACACAGTCTGAGATTCTAATTAAAACGACGCCTGATCCTCCGAATAACGTTGACCCGTTCTCGAAATATTTCTGCAGCTAAAAATAGAGAGACCAGCGGCGAACCAGTTAACAGAATAAAACGAAATGGTTGGTGGGGCTCCGGTTTTTCCTCGGCGAGCAATCTTGACTAAAAATCAATGAGAGCCCGTGTGCATGGTTCGTCGTTTCTCTGGTCTGAGAGACCGTGCATCAATATTTCATTAATCCATCATCGTCACTCCGGCCAGCTGCAACTTTAACAAACACGAGCATGTTTAGGCGCTTGGACACAGAGTCCTTTAAGGACTCCCTCGGACTGGTGTGAATAAATAATTAGGAGACCAAGTTGTGTCCGCGAGCAAGACGATACAACTTACGACGCGACTTTCTAAGCACCGGTGCATCACGTTGCAAGAACGCTTCGGACGATGGCGTTGCCCGCCCCGTTATCGACCGTGAATCAAACATTATCAATTAGGAAGAGTGATTGCCAGAATTCACGGGCGACGAACGATCGAGATGCGCCGCGTAACGCCACGGCAAACACAGTTATTAATTTCCGCCCGAGCATTACCGAAAATTCAATATTCCGAGCCGGCGGGGGTGAAAAACGCGCTACCCGATGCATAATTCTCGCGGGGCTGGAAGCGTTAACTGCATACCACCTAACAATTACATTTTTGCTGCTCAACCGGTGTTACGGAACGTGGTGAAAGTAATTTTCGGTACGTGCTCAGTGTTTTCAGACACTTCGATGTTAAAGTGCATCAATTGCAACAAACAAAAGCGTCCTTAATACTTTAATGATTTGAATATGTTGCGAACTAGTACATCGATACTCTTAAAGTGTTAAATATCCTCAATTTTTATATAAATTTAACATTTTCGATCTCTATTTTAAATTGCGCTTACGCTGCAGAATTCCTTCCTCCGCACGCCAGGTGCAAGACTTTCATTATGCATAATTATTGTTAAATGGCAAAAAAAGAAAATCCTGAAACATGTATCCCCTACTTTGGAACGAAGATCACACACCGAAATTTACATTAAAATTAACTAACAATAGATACGAGAAACAGCATAAAACATCAACTGTTTAATATATTGTTTAAACAAAAAAACGTTTGTTAAAATTTTCTTGCACGACTACAGTTTCCATTAAAAAACACAATTTTTAAAAAATCGAATTTTATCGACCACTGGTTTCCAAGATATCTTAAAAAATATGGTTTTGACCCCCAACTTTGAGGGCTGTTTGGACCCCTTCAGAGTGGATGGTTTCCGATAAAAAAAACACGTCTTAAATATTTTTTCGAAGAACTATATCTCACATAAGTTTCATCAAAATCGGTTTTTATTAACCGAATATGTTCCCTTGTTAGCTGAAAAACAAAACGTGTCCCAACATTTACAACAGAGCCTTATTTAAGACAACTTTCGTCTTGAAATTCGAACATTTCGTGGGAGGATGAAACGACGAAAACAAACAGGAGTTTACTGGCAATAGGATCGGTGAACCAAGCGACGAATTGCATCGCACACGCGGACGCAAACAACAAACATAATCGTTCGGATCCAAGAAGCAGAAGTCGTAAACGAACTCGTTCTTTTCGACGTACATATACGCGCGATATAAAAGGACGATAGAGAGAGGAAAGACGATGAAAAGAGGCTGCATGCTTCAGCAGACAATTACGAGAATGCTAACGAGTCGGTCGGTTCGAGTAGTAAAGCAAAATTGCTGGTCGGACAGAACGGCGTGGCGCGCCAGGAGTCAGTAGAACAAACCCTGCGCTGGTCAGACAGACCAGGTGTACATCCTCGCTGGTGGAAGTTGTACGACGGTCAAACGGGCCACGTCGGTTGTCGAGGAGCACCAGTCAGCACTTAAGCGAATAATCAACCGAGGAAGTTTCTGCACGCCCCATTCTCCAGTATATATAAGCGGGATCCTTAAACTACCGGCGTTAATTAGGATCCAGCGAGAACGGATCGAGTCTATACAAACAATCGGTCTCTATCGCGAGATCTCTTCTTTATCGTTTTCCTAAACGATTCTTGCATTCCTGCAATTGCTGCATGGGAAATGCACGACCTTTTACGACAACGTTAAACAAATGAAAATTTATATTTACAAGAAGATTATGCATCATTGCACGGTAGCACGACCAACATACTTTGTTAACTTACAAGATTTCCGCTTTTCTAACTATTCTTTATTCACAAAACTGTCATGTCTATTTTTTAGTTTCTTCTACCATCAATGAATAGTGCATTTAATATTTTGACTAAACTTTTTCTGCAAAATTGACAATTAAAAGAATACTTGCGTACAATGAACAATATTAATAGAGAACACAATAAAAAAACAACAAAGAAGCAAAACAATGAAACGATAGTACCGAGGCAGACTAAATAAACTAAATAAACGAAACGGCTTGTTTAAAGACAAGAATGGATTCGTCACGAGGAACACAGTAGTGAAACTGCTGCATTTCCAACCATTCGGGCATTTCGCCCGAAAACGTTCGAACGATTGTCAGTTCCGTACTTTTTCGCAATATCATAAGGGTCCGAATGCATATACGGAGGGGTAGCGCAATTAATGCAGAGTCCCGCAGGTAAATCGACTGTTCCAGACACGGAATTGCAACGAGGTGGATCGAACGCACGCGAGCAGTACGGAGCACCTCGGACAGGGTTGCAGAGGCGGTCGAAATTGCGGGGTCCGAATCGTCTGTGAGTTATCGGTCTCGGAATTGCGGATTGGGAAAAGAAAACCGTGAGAATCGCGTGCTGCCATCGCGTTGCATTCTACACTACCGCTCAAAAGTATGTGGACAGTTTTAAGTTCTGAATTCATTCCATAAATTGGCATTACTCAGCGATATCACGAAACATCGCAGATTCATTCAGAAAACATGTAAAGAGCTACTTTTGCAATCGTTTCTTCGATCCTGACCAATCGCAATTTTAAACTAACCAATCATTTAGTACATTTTAGTCCATCCAGAAAAAGCTATGCCGTTTCAAAGAGTGCTCAATCAATACTGTATATCAAAGTCGCTATACGCTTCGATCAATATCAATAATTGAATGCAATTATGGACTGTAAATTTTTATGAAAAATAAACATTATATCATTTCAAGAAACAGGGACCAAGTAGAAATTTTCTTCCCTTCTCTAACGACTGACGACAATATAGAAATACATCCACATTTTTAAGTTTTGCTGATCTTATTCTTTCGAATCACTTCATTTTTCATAAATGTACAATAATTATATATTACCATCGGTGAGATATCGACCAACTGCTCATCAGTACGAATCAATTCGTGGCTGCAAAACAACATCCAAATTAACTTGTACACCAAATCATTAAATAATTGAGAACTATTTCATTGAGAAAACCGTCCTGAATCGAATTGAATAAAATTGATTGGTGATTGTCCACGAGTGATTTCAATTGTGAAAGTGTCTAGATACTTTTGAGCAGCAGTGTACACCTCTACCGTTCTTCGAGGCATCATTGTTGCAACGAGAGAGGGTTGGAAATCGGTCCGAGCGTATCGTGTGTGCCTACGTGTGGAAACAACGTCGCGATTGGCAGTGTGCATCGCGTAGCGAGCTTGCGCGCCGCATTGCACGGCTGCAGTCGAGTCATTATGCAGGTACTGGCTGTCACTTCTACTCACTGTAACCGCAGACCGACACGACGTTGACTATCGTCGAGTTCCCTATGCATCCGGCTCTCGACGGTTTCGTCGCCCGATACCCGGCGGTAAACCGCTGAATATATTACATCTCGTTTAAACTTGATTTCTAATGCACCCCCAAGTGTCAGCCCGGCTACACTGATTCATGGAATCATTAAGTCTGGATGCACCCCGAATTCTAACGCCGAAATCCCCGAGAATTACCGTTCCAATCGAGGAAACGCACTAAAGGAAACATAAATCAATATTTTCTTTCTCGAACGTATTTTTCGAGTATCGATAAGAAACAGAAAATTCTCAAGGATTCCTCGCATTCGTGTTCGGTTACGTGATTTTCAATATTACTATTTTGAATAATTAGTTTATCGATCGTAATTTATCTTTCGGATATTATGAATTTTATTCTCGGCGCCACGGTTCGATGATTTTTTTTTAATAGCTATTTTGTAGGAATACTAAACGCTGGATTCGGATGTGAATCTTCCGGTTCAAGAACCACGTTAGCTATTAAAATGTGTTTAATAGGAGGAACAGAAAGGAGGTGTTTCGTCCTAGACCCGCTAGAGGACTCATCAGTAAGGCTATCTAGCGGGCCCTGACTTATACACATTACTATTTCTGTTGACTTCTGTGGAAATAGCTGTTTGAATAATCATATGTGAATAAAAACATATTCCAAATATAAAAAGAATCCTTTGCACGTGTTCTTACCTTGCATTTGCAATCCGCATTGAACCTCTGGCAAAAATCTGAAACAAGCATATTTTTAAACTGCAAGAGAGCACAAGGGCGATGTAAAATGATGGAATAAATTGTGATAATTAAAGAAAGGATTTTCTTATTTTCCGGAGAACGAGTCCAACGGATCCTGGTTTCGAGTTCGATGGATTGTCTGGATCGTTTCAAGGAAGGAACGTTTGGGCAGGCTGAAATAGAAAGCAGAGACGACAGAGTGTTATAAGTAAAACATATTAATCATATTCAAATATAAATGGTTTTACATGGTCGAACTACCAAATTAACGGTATAATATGAGTATGACCGTTGCAAGAAAAAGCGAGTAAACATTCACATATGTCAACCGCCGGTGTGTGTCCATGCACTTGAGAGACGCCGAATTCAAAAACGGAAAGAAGATCGTGTCCAAGACTCGTCCAGTCAAATTACACGTGTCCCGATCCCAGGGAAAATGACTCGCACACGAACGGTTTTCGTTTTTTGTTACACGCACCGATGAAAAGTGTCTCGGTAAAAATGTTCTCCACGAAGTATATCAAACGTTTGCTCCCTCGGTTGGTCACGAATCTCGGATTAATCTTACGCGTCCGTTCGAAATAAAATCGATGATCAATCGCAACGACAATGCTACCAGTAAAAAGTATCCCTTTTCGAACGGATACTACCCTTAAACGCTAGATTCGTCAATTTCGATGATTTTGTGATCGAGGGAAACATAATACGGTAAAGTCTTGATCGAAGTCATCGAGCTGGGACATGGATCGCGAGGGAAAAATGCCAGAAATAAGTTGTTCAAGGTCCCATAAATAATAGTGAAAAATGAAGAAGTTTTGTAGTTGTGGATCTCGTGGAAGAGAATAGCGAACGGAGTAAAATCGACCACCTCCGTGGGACTTCGATCAAGACTTGACCCTACGAAAAAAAGAAACGAAGAGCAGCCTTTAGAGTTAGTATTTGTGTTCCGTTTGTACGAGTGCACTAAATCAAGCGATTATACGCTCGTTGCAAGCGCATCACGATAGGTCAGGGGCCGTTCGATTGTTAAATCGTTTTCTTCTTCTATTCTTTGTAGCAGCGCGCACTTTCACCTGCGTGCACGTTCGATCACATAACGCGTAGGATCAGGACTCCCAGACCCTTGAGAAGCGTAAGACGACTCGGCCAGTCCGATCTCGAGTGTCTCTTCTTCCCTAAATCCTACAATTTCGCCGAAAATCCTGCACTCAACGCGGAAAAGCTCGTTGCATGTGCTGCTTGCTTCTTGGAAATGCAACTGATCTCTTGGCCTGGACGCATGGTGAATTCGTTATTTCTTTCCTGCTCAAGAACTTGCAAATATTTTTTCAGCTGCATCCAATAGTTTGGCAAAGTTAAATTAGGAATCCTCATTATCAATCGATTTTTAATCAGAGAACTTGCGAGTTTTATCTTCTCGATTATATTCATTATTTTCGCCTTTGGCTTCTCCAAAATTGTAGGATTTATTATCAACATTCGCAAAACTGTCGTTCGCTTTTTACTTTTCGCGATCAAACACAATCTGTCTCGTATACGCTTCGAACGCTCCAGATCTTGACACGCTTGCAGGCGATTATGCGCACGAAATTTATACAATCAAATGTTCCAAGAATCTATGTACGCAAGATGGAAATTGATTTCCTTTGATAATCCCAAGTCGTAACGTTTCACCATAAATTCTTTGTGATGTTTCATCCTTTAAAACTACTCAATTTTGCCACGATCGTCAAACTCTTTGTCAAAATCTGGAGGTTTGACGCGAACCTCAGACCTTTAAGAAGCACAGGACGACTAGTTAAGGCACGTGACCGGCCAGTCCAAATCTCGAGAACGCGGGTTTGAGTCCCGCTTGCCCGGTTCCCTCTTTTTCCTAAAATTCCACATATGTATGTATGCTCGCGTGTGTACGTTTCACATGTTTATGCGTGTGCAGTGTCGTGTGTCGGCTAGCACGTTGAATTGTGGCCCTGGCGCTGCGACGCACCGCCCACTGTCCACCTAGTAACCACGCCTCCAATAAAAACGCAATTCTAACGCGATGCATTGAAAACATCACTGTAGCTGGCTCTTTCTCTCGACTATCTCTCCACGCATGTGCATCGTATTTGCTCGAAAATCGGGGCCATCGATGCTACGGAGTGACCCCGAAGGTCACTATCTCAACGTTCACCCTTAAATTCTGTATGTAGTATTGGCTCATCGGATCGCCAAGCGCGATCAACCTTACGAGTTCATTCGAATTGTTTGGATTGGACGAACCTGCCTGTTTCGAGCAATCCAAGGCAATCCGTGATCTTGAAGGCTGAACTTCAGAAAAGCCCCACCCCCTTCCTTTCAAAATGAGACGTACGTTATTCTATGCTTTTTAACATGCTGAACACAAAATGTATATACCACTTTTGGCGCAAGTGAATAGTTTTCGAAATATTCGTGAAAAGCTGTAGTTACTATAGTAAGAACTATAGAGAGAACTTTTTAAAACATATGATGATGAAGAGTGAGTACATATTACAACAATTCCACACATACACACACCCACCCAGTGTTTCTGAGAAGATGGTTCGGTTGGAAAAATCAAGTAAAACAATGCGAGTAGAATGAGTTGTGGTTAGGTCGTGGAAAAATTCAATGTATAGTAACTACAGTTTTTCACGAATATCTCGAAAACTATTCATTTGCGCCAAAAGTGGTATGTACATTTTGTGTTCAGCATGTCAAAACGAATAGAATGACGTATGTTACATGTCGAAAGGAAGGGGGGGCTTTTCTGAAGTCTTACCAGCTTTAACGTGCTCGGCGGCTCGGTGACCCAACACTACTTGTATGTCCAGGTTACTGTATGCACCTCGTTCCGTGTCACGTGTAAGCTCGTGTACATGTTCTTCTTCTCCGTGTAGAATGTGTTGTGTATAGATATATACGTGTCTCTGTGCCTGCACATATATAGATATATAGGTACATACCATAGATCATTCTAAGATCGAGCATGCCTCGGCGCACACATATCTACACGTGTATGCACCGTTAATATATGATTTCCTTTTTTCTTTTTCTCGTCTCGTTTATCTCGTACTTATGACAATAATAGTATATTTTACATGCAAAAACAAAAGTTTTTATCACAGTGGGACAGCATACATTCGTTTAATAACGTAAATATTGTGTTATCGATATCCTTTCGGTTGTTTCACCTATCGCAATATCTTCCGCCCCACCCACCCAACCCCATCCCCCTCCCCTCCCCCGTGTAAACACGTTCGGTTGAACGTTAATTGATGATCCGTGATTATCATCGCCTTGCAGCACAAACCGTACACCGCTTAAGCTTGTCACTCTCTCTCTCTCTCACACACACACACATACGCGCCCACACACAGGTGCACCCGCCGGCATCCACCGATCTCACACGATCTGCACGATCGAGGGAAGGATTCTCGATGGAAATGCGATTAACGAGACTGTCAAGAATCCAAATTGATACACACGAGTCTGTCGGCCGTCGAATACGGACTCGAGACGATCTTTCTTCTTCCCTCTCTTGGGACTCAGCTTCGAGCACCAGCTCCTTTACCTTCGTCTTCCTTTTTTTTCTTTACATATTAAGAAACAGCCGTGACTGTTCGTGATCGAATTTTACAAAACGAGGCGCTTACAACGGTCGATGCCTAAATCAGATTTTCCCCGTAACGTCACGCGGCGCAGCGATCACCTTGGGACTCTTCGGAAACACACAAACATGTATTTTTTCCGACTTCGTTGATCGGAGACTCGCTGTTCACCTCGGAACGAGTTGACGGGGTTAGAAACGCGACGTTACAGGGGTGTCGAGACAAAGACGCTACAAAGGAAAGGCTGCGTTTGCGATTAAGATATCGGTGGGTTCGTAGATCGTCTCTAGACCGTGTTCTCGCGTACGCGGTTCAATGATAGACGGTCGAATAGATCACCTGATTGCACGGACGCACTGTGGGTTGAAACAAGAAAACGCGGACGAAAATGTAAAATTATATTATTAACTGTTGGTAGATAAATAAGGCATCATTTCCTGCATTTTATTTTCCAAAATTCCATTCCTGTAACCCACAATTAAATGCTGAAGTAGATATGTGTACAATAAAACTAAAAAGGTTCCAGCTGCGTCCAGCTGCGTCTGTGGATATTGTCTTACAAAAACGATGACGCGTAAGGGAGTACACGATTCAGTTAGGTGAGTCTCCTAACTTTTGCACCTCAAAATATCTCTGTTGTTTCTAAAGATACGTAAAATATGGTAAGGACAAAGTTGAATCATATAATGGGGCTGACACGATATTAAAAAAATTTCGTTTTTATGTCATTTTTTTAGAGAAATTAAGGTCACTTTGACTTTTTTAAATGAAGTTACTCCTTTTTAAACACCTACAATGATAGTCTCTTTCATTAAGAATTCAGTGGTTATAATTACTCAATTTAAATTGAAAATAAAATTAATATTAAAGAATATTAATATTTTTTACAATATCAATATTAATTTAAAATGAAGACAGCGATTAACAAGAAGTAAATTATACAGAATTTATTATGTAATAACAATTAATAATATGTATGTCCAAATTCGAGAAAATCGTTTATAAAAAACCTTAAATAATTTTTGTGGGTTTGGAATTAAGTAAAATCTGATTATTGATTTGAATTCAGCATCTCAAAATCTATAAAACGGTACCATTTTTATTAATTTAAACATAGAAATAAGTTCAAAAATGATTTTTGTCCGCGTTTTTCTTGTTTCAACCCACTGTGGGACGCGTCTCTTGCAAGCTGTTCCCGCTTGGACGGCTCGGACTCGAAGCTAGACAATATTTCTGCCGATCAACATGTTATCTCAGGTTTCAGACGTTCGTTGGGCTGCACTAGTTGGTGACCAGACATTTTTGTCTGTTTCTTATGTAATCCTGTAGATTTTAGCGAGAAAATGCCAAAAATCTAGGTTACGTAATGTTCTCCACCCACGAACCTATCCCTGACCTACCTACTCGCGGCTCCCCTCATTGGATGATGTCCGAGTACATACCAATATGGCAGCATTCTTACCTGTCAAAAACATTGTGAATCGCTAAACTTTAAACGTTTATAACTTTTGAACCACTGATCCCCTAGGATTGAAACTTGGATTTTTGGCATTCTCTCGCCAAAATGTACAGGATAACATAAGGAAAAGGGAGAAATTCTGGTTACCGAAAGTACAGTGCAACCAAATTTTCTAATAACTTCTTCATGTTTGATCTTACGGTAGCTGAAAGACTACCTATGCGGTCGATTACTCAAACGAACGATCAATTAGATTTGTTCTCATGATAACAGCATCGAAAGATTATGCATCCTGTTGTACAGTGGACGATCGGTTCAAATAATTCTTGTGGCGTCAGCATTGCAGTATTATGCTTTCTATCGTACAATGACCGATCAGTCCGAGTAATTCTTGTGGTACCAGCACTAAGATTATGCGTTCGATTGTACTAACGAACGATTCGCCGATTAGGTAGGAAATATTATTTTACCGATCGAAACAATGCCGAACTCTGTGATCCGCCAGCGCCAGAAAAAGGAATCTAACGCGTTTTCTTTCCAAGGTAAATCGGTATCGCGCATTCTTTTGCAAAATTGTTCGAAAGCCGTTGAAAGAAACACTTCTAGTTCCCGTTCTGGCCGTTTGTGTCGCGTACAGATGTCAAGGGAGACTCCCATGCGATTAGATCGTTACATCTACAGTAACAATGTATAATATGTACTACACAGGAATGGAGTATTATACAATTTGACAAGTGGGACTGTTGAAGACGGCAACAGCGACGGAGGAACGTGCCGAACCGTTCCTACAGCGAATCAGGCCGCATAATTTACAAATGTACAGTAGGAACTCTGTGAACTGGTTCCGAAATTTTTTTTCATTTCTTTTTGTGACCACAACTTCATGCCGGAACACCACGTGCGAAAGACCAGCGACTTTATCTGTATATTCGATCCAAACAGGAAATCACGTGAAAACAGAAAATCAATGGAGAAAATTACCTCATCGAAGGACCATTTTATGTACACGTGCCGCTACCTATGACTTTATTCAAATTTCGCATTCACCATATTATGCGTTATAGAAATCAAAATAATTTTCATTTGAATCATCTTGCTGTCTGTTAGTTAGTGAGCTTAAAAGATTCTCGAATCGACGTTTTCAGTGGTAACTAACAGTTGGGTGATGTTCCTTGAGAGCAATCCGTTGGTATAGGTCATCCTGTTCAGCGGAAATGATGCCCTGGGTAACCTAGGAAGGGACGTAAGGATCCTGTCCTTGCTCATCTAATTGCCGACGTTTGATAGTAGGAAGCTTCGATATTTTAATATGGGCTCGGATAAACGGAAACGAAACCTATTTAGCTTCGTTAGAGGATCGAGGACTCCCTGATGGTGGTGTGTTACTTGTGGCGTTGATCCGGGGCCCGGTTCAATAATTTTTCGGGTTCAGAATACACATTCAAATCCTATACTTAATTTTCACAATAAGGAATTACTATTATTATTCGGTTTATGGATTATGCGATTGCATTTTTCACAAATACCCGAATATTCAATCTACTAAACAGGGGGTCCTGCAAAACGTCTGATGAGTTTCTTACAGCCCTATGTTGCTGTAATATACAGGTCCTCCAATATACTTGGCCGAGTACAGCCAACTATATGGCTAGCTAGCAAAAGGTGTTTTTACAAACTGTACCGTCCCAGTCAGTTCAAAATATCTGCGTCCGCCGTTGCTGCGGCCGGCTTTCCATGGTTGTATGCTGTGTATACGGCGTTTACATCGCTGCCACCAACAGCAATCTCAGTGTAACAATAGTTTAATTGGAAATAAAATAAGCTCGTTGTCTTTGTCACTCACTGGGATTGTTATCTCATTCAAGGACCCGAACAACCAGCTGTCAATCAGTCGGCACCTTCCTCCCACCCACCATTACAATATTACAAATAACCACTTAAAGGTTTGCTTTCAAAGTAAGTAAAAATATATAGATATATGTATATATATATATTTTTCCCCTTCCTTTTCTTTGTATTTCTCGCTGGTACTCTTTCAACTCCTCTCTTCCTCGCTCGCTCGCTCTCTCTCTCTCACGTTCTCGTTCTCTACACTACGCACATTCCAATTGCAACGATTATGTATATATATATATATATATTTTTTTTTTCTTTTGCGTCTCGTATCTTCGATTTGAATATTGCGCGCGTACACCTGCGTGTGATATTTGTCGTCTCTCTCTGTATATGTGTCTTTAAATGTGTTTACGACGCGTCAGATCGCGCGACGTTCTGACGGCAAGGTCGAGCGTCGAAAGCTCAATGGCAGCGACGAAGAAAGAAAAATGGCCGCCCGTGGAAGAATGGAAAAAGTCAAGACACGTGCGAAAATCGTCCGAAGACACACGCCAGGATCTACAAAGTGTGTTCGTGTGTGTACAGTGTCTTTATTTCGATCAGAAAAAATGTCGTCTGGCTCGTCGAGAATCGGTCACTCAACTCGTCTCTTGCGTGCGGAAATCGCGAAACGGGATGTCCGCTCAAACCCCTAATCGCTGGAGCTTGGTAACGCGCGAAAATCGCGCTTTCGGCGTCGAATCGCCCGTTTCTCGCTTTGTCTGCGGATTCTTCTGAAAAAGAACTGCAACTTCACGGCAGTCATCACGAAGCAGGTGGTTTATAATAAATGGAGCTCGCATTGCCCTGTGGGGCATTGTTAGAGCTTCAAGTCGGGGACAACCAAGCTACGCCCCCTCCAGTCACTCGACGACAAAAGATGTAGAAAACTCTCAATTTTGAAGTATATTCTCTATAATCTGAAATTAAGCGGTGTCCCATGGGGCAATCCAGCGCACGCCCAGGGTAAACAGCGCACGTTTACACATGCCTGATCTAGATTCGATTAGTAGCTGTCCAGCAGATTCTTATGAGAACGGAAAATTAAGAATAAAAAATTGTTTACAGCTAGATTTTGGATGTAGAATCTAGACCAAGCATTTATCAAGATTGTCCCGTGGGGCTCCGATGGAATATAGATGAACGAAGCCATGCCCATAGCGCAGGAGCACGATGGAAGAGTTTTATTTTCCAAAATTGAGAGTCTCCTTCTTCGACAACGTTCATTTTCAACGAAAGGGCACTCCCAGAGCAAAGAGCGCTTTGCGCCACGCTCGCCTTACAATTTAAATAATTCTGATGTTTATTCCAACGTGGCTCTGCCTCTTTTTCATTTCTCCAGCGCATGCGGGCCCTTACGTGGCCAAGCAGAGCCGTGTTCGCAACGGGAAGCGACGTTGGAATTATTCGATTAAAATATAGCGCAGATGTCGCGGAAACGTACGATCCGACGGCATTCTGAAGAAAAGAAAGATCGAATACTGCACCGGCACACGATCGGACGAACACGGAATCTGGAAAGCCTATCGGCGCCAGGGCACTTAATATCTCTTTCGTATAAAAAAAACCTAAGCTACCTAAACCTACGGTAATTCGAAGCCTTTAGGATGAGCAACGAGCCTTTCCTTTTCGATACCGAATCTCCCCCCCCCCCCCCTTCCCGCCCCGTAACGCGCGCGTCAATTCTCGTCATTTCTCTGTCACCCTATGCATCCGCGCGAACAAACTCTAACACGTAAATTTTAATCGTAGAGAATAATTAATCGTAATAAAGAGAGTGCGCGACGTCACGAGCCCGTCTCCTCCAAAATCTCCAGACCTTCTTCCCCACACTCGACCAATCGACTTGCATCCGATTCGTTTCCTGACTACAGCAGCAGAAATCGCGAATCACGATCACCCTCCAAACAACTTCTTATTCCATCTATGAATTCCTCGACGCGCTCGATCGCAAGCGACTCGTGTTCGGTACACTTTTGTGATTACGACCGCTATGTAATACGCAAAATTTCCCGAACAGTCTATCGCGCACGATCACCATTGCTTTAACATTTTAAATACTCAAAATCCCGTGAAGAAGTTGTCCCGATCGTCATCGTGACCAGCGATCGCCGCCGCCTTTGAGATCATTCGAAGGCAGCGTGGGTTCCGATCTTACAAGCGACGAAGATCCAATTTCCGCCCGATACTCGATGTCCGAAGATATACAAGACAAGCCAAACTATCTCGCAGAGGCGGCGAAGAATAATAAATACAAAACGATCATTTCACGTCCAATTTGAATTGCGCACGTCGTCAGAATTCGCGGTATGTTGACTCGCATTTATGACTGACATACCATGCGAGTATCATGCAGCAGGCTTAAGCAACTCGCTGACCTAATCAGGCTTCGATTAACGCGTACAGGACCCGGACTCTCGCCAGCGAGACACTTCGGCGCATCCGATAGCCAAAATCGATAAAGAACCTATCCAAGAGTGCATTTATGTTGTAGTTGAGCAGCGATAAAAGTTAGTCATCGGTTGGTCATCAAGCGTTGCTTATTGCTTCAGTGTAGACGCTTTCATTATAAAACAATAGGAGGTGCTCCCACGCTTATCGTTGCTCTGCTTGTTTACAACAGCTATAACATAAATGCACCCTTACGGAGGCGGGGCCGCAACGCGTAACCAAGATTTCGATATATAAAAGAAACTATCGATCGTTTCGAACGTACGAAATACACGAATAAAATTACGAACAACTTTGGCGCGCTCGCGCCGTGAACGCCAACGAAACTGCAACTCCCATTTCTTTCTACATTTCTCCCCCCCCCCCCCTCTCTCTCTCTCTCGCTCTCTCTTTCTCTCATTCTATCTTTCTCTTCTCAACCTCTCCCTACAAAAGCGCGAATATCATTTAAAAAAGCGATTGGAAAACAATAGACACGATATCATCCTCCTCGTAGGCAATCCGAAATCACAGACAAATACATTTGCTTCACGAGAATTAATCTCTCCGCGTGCCGAATTCCACTTGCGACACGCGTACAGCCCTCTGGCACAGCACTTTGAAATCTAACGTATAAAAAATCGCCCACCGCGCGCACTCATTGCGACATTCGCTATAGTCGAAGTTCCCATTAAGAGGAAAGAGGACCCCCGAGAAAGGCGAGGTCCGAGAAACGAAACAGAAAAGTACAATCGGCTCTCCCCGTTTCAAAGCAACCGGCGGATCGACGGCTTTACGCTACGAGAATCATTGTAAATTGCTAGAAAAAACGTTTCGCGCGCATCCGTGCGACTAGCGCGCCTCACGACGTTGCTAATTATACTCTAATATCACTGTTTAAAGATCTTGTATCGTCGACCGCCATTGCAACGCGAGCGGCGTGCCCGCGCACGCGTACAAAATACGCCAATGAATATAGAAAATCGCGTAGAATTCTGACGAGCCCTCATTTGTTCGCCGGCTTATCCTTTTCTGTCCAGTTCCTCGAAGATTCGTCGTCCATCGACATTGAAACCAACCTGATCGCCAGTCTCGAAGTAACTTTTGAGCGGAGTCAGACTCTGATTCGTTCCCTCCTCCCCCCTCCCCAAAACATCTTCCTCCGATAAACTCTGTCTGTAGGACTAGATACATGCCTCTGCTATTCTGAACATTGAGAACCGCGCCCGCAAATTGACGGTTCTCCAAACTGAATAAAAACCACTTTCTTCTCGTGATTTGTTTCACTCATTCTTCCCTATCGTCGCGTACATGCACCTTTAGGAGTCGAGTTTCGAATCGACAGGACCCACTTAGAAGGCCTGCAGACCCTGAGAGACTAATTGTAAAACCTAATCACGACGTGCCGTGGGTTTTGTCGACCGGAATCCGCAACTCCTCGCATACGCATGCAATTTATCACTGTGCACAGTTTCCGAGGACTTAATATTAACAATTCTGCTCTCTTCCTTTCTCTCTCTTTCTCTCTCAATACGACGGAGTTCCCAGAAGAGAAACGTCTCTTCAAAATTACAAAAGCGGAACGATCAATCGTCGACCTCCCGTGAATATTATGCGATCACCTGTTGTAGGGAACTTAGGGAAATCCGTGACAAAATTGGTTCAGGAACATCGTTTTTCGAAGATGGTGCGCGCGGATTTCGGTGTACCCGCGAAGACCTGCTCACGCGTACACGCCCCCTAATGCTCTCGAAGAATGATCACGGTGTGGCCGAGAAACGGGCGGCGGCCTTACGTGTGCGGCATGTTGTAATGCTGGTTCTCGAGGGAGTGTGAGAACTGCAGTTGGTTCTGCGGGCGGATCTGCATCTGAAGCTGCATCTGCAACTGCGCCAGTGCCGCCGGCGGGGCAAACGCCGGGTACGCGAGCGTCGTGTTCAGGCTCTCGTTGTGTTCCTCCAGCGAATTCTGAGCGTAATGTAGCACCAAGTGTCTCAAACTCTTGTGGATGTTGTACGGCTCCGCGAACCCATACCCGCGCTCCGTGCCGTAGATTATGCAATGATTCACGGTGCCATTGCACCTGAAACGGAAAAAAACATATTGCTGAACATATGGATACAAGGTGGCATTCCGATCGTTTGGAGAGTGTATGGAGAAATTTAAAAGAGATCGTCAGATGAGTCTTCAAAGATAGAATGTACATACCAGTATAGGTTCTACTTTATACAATATTTTATTTACTCCTTAAAATTGCGAAAAAACGTATAAATACATACATGATTGATAACGCATACTGTCCAGTCCTTGATGTCCGAACGAGGAAAGTGCCATCTGGCCGGTCAGCGAGTGTACGGTCTGCATCCGTACGGGAACAGTCGAGAGAAAGCCACGATTTCTCATCGGAATGAACGTCAAGGTCAACCTCTTGAAGATCCCCGTAACCTGCATCGCCTAACACCGAATCCGAGACCGAATGGTTCGACACGAGCTGGTTTATTTTGTTTTGCTTCATGCCGTTCTTCTTCAGCCATCTGTAAGATGAAAATAGAACGCTCGTAAAACACCATAGCCTCGGTAAAGAATCGTTTTTTTTTTCTTTATTTCTCTTTCTCTCCGTTTTTTGGTTGACGGAGACGCGATACTGTCGAAATATACATACACATGATGCTTCTCCCTTTGCCGCACAAGCTGGAGAATTTCCGGTTTCAACTTCTGCATCTCCCTCTCCAAGGTTCTATTGTAAGCGATTTGCTCCTTTAAACTACGGTCCAACTGTTCCTTGCTATCTTCTAAGCATTTCAGTCTTTGTTTCAACAATTCAGCGTTATCGGTTAAGCTGCAATTAAATTGACAATGGTGATAACACGTTTCGGTATTTCTCCTCATCACATAAAATTAACACGTTCACTGCTGCAGGACCATGAAGAATCCCACAATATATGAGCAATAGATTACAGACAGGAAATAGATTACAAGTGTTTAAAGTTGTCGATGTATTAGTAATAGTCCTAGCTTATGAAAATAATTAATGCAAATAATTATTATTTTGCATAAAAATCCGCAGATTACTTGTGACCAACATATCAAAGAACGTGTTAATTGCAAGACGTTGATTATTCGAAGCATTCGCTCACGTTGATATTTCGTGGGGTTGAGCTTCCTTCTGGAACTTCTCCTGCAGTTTCATCTGATCCTCGAACATCTTGATAGCCTCCGTAAAAGCTTCCAGCGCTTGTCGCTTCAGCTGCACCTCGAACGAGGTCCTATTGTACTGTTCCGAATACTCTTTGTACTCCGTTAACGCGTGCGACGTGTCCTTGTCCAGCTCGACAAACTTCTGGATGACGTTCGTCATATCGGTGGTGCTCGCGATCTCGTCATCCTGATTGTCATGCACAAAAACAGTCGATTCAACATTGAGGCACAAACTCATTTCAAAGCAGAATATAATCAAATTAATATCTGGAAGAAAGGCGTATTATACAAATTTTTAGAAATAAACTTTACCATGCAACGAGATTCACTATATATAACTTTTGCAGACTACCCGTCCTAGTAAAGATAATCGGATGGAAAGACAGAATTACCTGTTGAAACCGGGAGATAGGGTACAGCAGTTTAATGTCCAGTGTGGAATTATACTGCGACAGGGAGCAATTCCTGTAGTGATCCACCAGCTCGATCACAGAATGGAAATTGTACGGCTCCGAGAAGCCGAACTTGCCATTGCGTTGACAGATCTTGATCAGCTTGTTGGTCCCACCTTTACGCAATGTTAGAGTGTACTCTCCGCCTTTCGAAGAGGCCTCACGGACCAGGAAGGTGCCATCAGGGGAGTCGATCATCTTCTCGTTCACCTCGTCCCTTGTTATATCTCCCCAGTACCATTCTGCCTCCAAGAGAGTCCGTGGCCTGTCGAGACAAATGTGAAGTACTGTTATGAGCCGAAAAGATGGTTGACAAAAGAAGACAGATGGTTGAATAAAGGAACATTGTAAACGTAATCGTCAACTAGGATACTGGAAGATATGGACTTACAGGGTTCGACAGATTTGTTTCTGCAGTCTAGTAATAAATAAATAAATATCTTCGAGTTGCTGACACAGTTGATCTGAAGCCGCAGAGTGTAAAGAATTAAGCTCTATGTCCTTACGAATGATCGATAGTGTAAATTCTACACAATAGGTTCTAACGAAGTAAATCCGATCATAGCAGCCTGCCGTCTTCTCAGCTCCCAATAGCGTAAATCAGTATAAAAATAGGTAATCCACCTGTGCTGCTGCTGTTGTTGTTGTTGTTGTTCCTTGTTCTCCAAACCCGACACGGACCGATCCATGGAGCTGTCTTCTTCGAGCATGGAGAACGGATCCAGAACCGCAAACTGCGGCCTGGAGACTTTCCGAGGAGGTAACTGCGGTGGGCTGGCAAATTGTGGCAATTTCTCGTTCCAGTCGCCGTGCAGCAACAGTATCTCCATTATCCGTATGTGAGCTTCGATATTATGCACTATTTGACTGCAAAAAAAAATAAATAAAATAAAAGATAATGGTAAAAATGGTTTGGAGTCTAGTTTGTTCTAAGCTAAGTTTTAACGGAGACTTACACGATCCGTTCCCAAGGCGGCCTAAGGAAAATATGGCATAGGACCTGAGTCAGGATCGTGGGCGGTTCCGTGTATCCTCTTCCGTGCTGCAACTGGCAAATCCGACAGAAGTGAGCCATCAAGTGGAACAGGGTGCTGCGATGTTGGTGTGGAAGCTCGTCGACCAGCTGCGTCAAACGCGACGCACACTGTTCGTCGTTCCTTATATCTGAAACATACAGAGCCAATTTAGGCTACCGACCCTCGTGCCGACGGTTCCGGGTCACTTGCGACCCCTGCACTTGACCGTAGTTCTTTTGCATTTATATGCTAAAGAATTCAAACAGCGGATATTAATACTAGAGCTGCTGGAAGGTTCGAAATGACGGATTCCTAATTTTGGTGCAATATAGTAGCTTCTATAGTTTAATGCATTTAATCCTTCAGAGATGGCATACAATTTGAACCGAGTATTACTGAATGTTCAAATTTGACTATGCAATGTTTAGCTACATTTCTATATGAATGTTTACATTTTACCATACTCATTTAATTTCACTCTGAATCTATACCTAAGCCCACACCTACAATTTAATATATCTAATCCTTCGCAGATGGTGTACAATTTGAACTCAATATTACTGGATGTTAAAAAATTGTTTCAGCTGATTTGGTTGAATAATGTTTACCTACATATCTATATATTAGTTTTTACATTTCACTGCTACTCACTCGATGCTTCTATAAACCTATCGTAAAACAGTACAGGAATCACAGGATCCGGCAGCTCACGCAAAAACTTCTTAAGAACGCTTGCGATGCATTGGGGGGTGTAGGAGTTCAAATCGGCGTTGCACACATCTGAAACACAATGAGAATTGTTTAAAGATTTAAAACTACTTGGACCAACTCCAGCCATTTCATACTCGTAGAGAATATAATCCAAATGCTAAATAAATTGCTAATCTAATCTTTCAGAACAGTCTCAGCTGCTAAAGATTCAGGGGATTCCCGAGTCCCCAATGAAGTCCCTGCCTCGTTTAAAAATCCCCGACCAGTCTGGTCAAAATTCTCAAATTTATTCCTGGCTATTTCAGTGAATTACCTTCGTTCAATTTCTGTCGCAGCTCCAGCGTTTGTTCGTTAGGAGGACTGCTGTGGTAGACTTTGTACAGATCCAGGGTGCTGTCAGCGAACGCCTTCTCCTCGATGACGCGGGTGCATCGTTCGACCAAGACCGGTGCAGCACGTGCAGCGATGTCGAATTGCGCGCACAGTCCGAGCCCGAATACTGCAAACGGCAATCAAATGATCGTCACTGCCTCGAGCGTGAACGCGAGCGGATCATCGCAACGAGGGAATAAAACCGAACGGAATAGAGAGCACAAGAAAGAAAGAGAAAGAGGGAGATCAATGAAAGAAGGGGAAGGCGGTTTACTTTTATGCGTTTGAAGTTGTTCGTCAGGAACGTTGGTGTATGTCGGCCATTTAACCCCCCCAGCTGTTTCTTATTTTATAGCTTAACCTCTTCAGGGACGCTGACACATGTGCGAATGGTACAGTGGCCAATCAGTGTATCTCCATTTTTCTCTGGAAATGACTTACGCGGTTCGAGACATTCTTTATTGTCGAGACTTGCGGTTGATGAAGCAATTAAAGTCAACCAGTAGACGGCTATGTACTTTTGCTTCTTTTAAAACCGAGTCAAGCAAACAATGAGTTAAATCATTCTTCTTTAGTTTGATAAAGTCGTCCGTGAAGAAGTTAATGTATCGCTCGATGTCAGATTGACACACAATGGTAGGGAAATCGATCTAATGTTAAAGGGAATAATCAACATTGTACTGGCTTCATAATTTGTTTCGCAGCTACCATAACGAGAACTATACACTTCATTATCAAGAATGTTCTATATGAAAAAAAAATTAATATTTATCGTAAAGCTACGTGAAATTGGTGTAAGTCAAAATTTCAAACAAATTGATCTTTTCGCTTATCACGTCAATTGTTCTGCTAATAATTATCATTAGACTGCGGTCCTTGCCAAATAAAAAATCTTTTCATCATTTAATTATTTTATTATACTCAAACTAGTACATTGATGTCCTGAAATCTTATTTTAATATGACCACTGCTTTAAATTATGCGTAGCCATTTTTATAGTTCTTTACCAAATCGGGTGCTAAAGATATCTCCAAGGAAGAATACCCGACTCACTTCACTTAGTAATAAAAATAAGTGATTGCATTACGATTTGAATGAAATGAATACCATAAATACTCATTGGATATTCTGTGTCAGTCTCGTCACTGTGAGGCAGGCAGTAAAAATGGGATTATTCACGTCGTTCTGGGCTATTACAGGAAGGTGATGAGCAGTTCACACAGTATCCGTGAAAACTCGTGTTAAATCGCCGAGGGAGACGGGCAGGGTTTGAAGAGGTCGCAGTTAAAGCCCATGTCCCGACCCGACGGATTCGCGAAACAAGGTAGCGAATGGAAAGAAAAAAGAAGAGCCGCGTTCAGTTCTACCTTTCACTGTTTTATTTATTGCCACGACCTCTGTGGCCGAGGAATCCGACGACGCGTCTTTTGCGCAGACGTCGCGTGAGAATTTTCCGACGACCGATGAAAACTTTCATTTGTTCCGCTGATGACTATGCGCGATCCTCGATCGGTCTACATGCGAGCGTGTTAGAAGATTTTCCGCGATGTCCACTTTCATGGGCAAGCTATATTTTAGGGTAACGCGAGAATAAACACCCTTTACCTGCTATGTCGTTCATGCGTAGGTGTTACAACTTTTCTCGTCAAACTTGACAATCAATTTTGATCCTTTGCATTCCATTAACACAATTATTGAAAATTAATAGAAACCCTCCTGTATATAAATACAGTTTCATACAGGGTTGTTTAAATATAGATGCCCACGATTGATGAGGCACTCGAAAATATGTAAATGTCTTCCCACAAAAGTCAGCCAATATGAAAAGAGGTGTTGCAAGAAAAATTCGAAATCGAACGGGAACAATCGCGGAAGATAGCGGCGATAATATTGAAGAAGACATGGGAGATAGAGAAAAATCATGTGTGCGAACAGGTGTGCGCGGAAGTCGTTGACCCCGCCGAGGAAAATAATAGCGCGGCGAAATTAATCGAACGTGTAAACGGAACACGTTCGACAAAGAATCTCTCCCTCTCTTTCTTTCTCTCTCAACCTTGAGCAGTAGAAAATCGAAGACGAGAGAGAACGAGAGGCCATCTGCAAGAGATTCGTCGGTTTTTATGGACATGCCGAGGAGAAAAAATGTCTGACATCTCGCAGACACATTCCAGACGATCGGAGACGTAAAATCGTGAGTGACTGTCTTTATTTTCCTTTCTTCTTTATTTCTTACTATCTCGCTGGGAGAGTAAACATGCTTTATGGCGACAGAGAAAAGATTCCGCTTTTCCTCTGAACCAGGATGAAAATAAGGAGAGGCGCAAGGTAGAACATTACATTTTCTGCAATTACGCAACGCGACAGGACATTCCGGGAAGTTCTCGAGGGTGAATCGATGGCCCCTTCGAGAACGGGTAAGGGCGAACCGGGTCAATATGCTCCTCCACGACGACTGTTACTACTTCCGGCGAGATTTCTCTCCCGTCACGGTTTCTCTTAAAACTTTAATCTGGCCCTTGGCGGCCTTTCTTTGTCTCCACATGCAACTCCCGTTGACACAGTTCAACCCTAATACTGAATTCACTATGTCAGAAACAAAATAAAGTGTCTCTTTCATCGGAATAGAAAATAGACAAGTACAGAAAATGGATGATCTTCGAACGTGTGGCAGTTAAACGGTTCAAGACATCACAAAGAAAATAACCTCTTCTGTATCAAACATAAAATAATGTACCTCCTAACGTGTTAAAACATAAAAATTCTAAGTGACTATACAAGATAGCGTGACAACGTGTCCTCGATTTGATGGTACACCCTGAAAAGGGGTAAATCTATATATACATGGAAAGATAACAATAAATACGGGCTGTCATTTTTCTACACGAACATTCATTTCTAAACAAAACGATACTAAAAATGTATCGCGTGTATATCCGCGATTGCATCAAGTGGAAACAGCGGGCCATGATCAGACACACTCTCCGGTTGGTTTATCAAATTTGTTCGATCATTTCCTACAAGTCGAACAATTTTCAAATAAAAATCTGAGACTGGTCACTTGAGCAGGTTTACTATTAAAGAAGACATTATTGCAAACCTCTTCGATATTCCTAATGGATTCGTCACGTGTTTCTTTCACACCATTAAAATCCGCCTTGTACAAGACAAGTCTCCTCGTTGAAAATGGAGCACAACGTCGCGAACGAACATCACTCATGCCGCAGATATCCGATGAAAATTAGTGTTGATCCAGGAGGAGGCTTCGTCCCATCGCGAAACAGTGTGAACATCGCGAAGATAATTTTGCAACTTGAATCGACTCGTCGCAAGTGTGCCGCGTATACGCCACTTGTACAATCAAAGGCATGCACGCATGCATCATAAAAAGGAGACCGGGGACAGTGAGAGAGAGAGAGAGAGAGAGAGAGAGAGAGAGAGAGAGAGAGAGAGAGGCGGGGGGGGGAGAGAAACGCGACGCAACGGGGAGAAGGAGCGAAGAAGGCGTAGAATCGTGGGAGGGGGGACACGACGGGGAAAGGAGAGAGAAATTTATTTTTACGGCCGTGACAGCAACGTCTTGTTTCTTCGTGACCGTGTCTTCGACTAGCTCGAGGCGACGCCGGAGCCACGGTACAAAAAGGCCCGAATCCGAAGCGATCCCGTACACATATGAATTTAATGGCGACGGTGCCTCGATGGAGGTCACACTACGGAAACTCGATATTTGTCACAGTCGTCCAGTTGACCACCAAACGAAATAACGTAGAAAAGAACGATCCGATGTCTAAAAGCTGTCCCATATCCCGTATGGACCACAGAGACCCCTTCTTTTTAAATACTAACCCTTTGCACTCGAGTGGTGCCTTAGAATCACCACTCAAAATTGCTCTGCCATTATTCAACACATTATTTACATTATTATAATCATTTGCTAAACATTTCTGAATTATATGAGGTATTATATAATTTCATTTCAAACAGTAAAAACATTAGAGGAATTTAAGAATACTTTTATATTATCTTTAACTCATTAAACATATTACGAAAGAGAATAAGTTTCTATGTCACCCTAGTTTATTGTAATTCAGGTAGGAAATTTTTATTTTTCATAGAGATCCGCTGTCTAGTACACAGGTGTGCTTTGTAGAATTTATATAGATGCCAGAACAGTTCGATCCAAACTTTGTCGGTGCAACTCCATTTAGAAATTTTTATATTCTCTGATAGAAGGTTTGACAAAGTTCGTTACCTCGATGAGGTGAAAGGGCTGTCAAGGATGGTCAAATTTCGTTATGAAGTGAAAGGGCTGACGTGGACGGTCAAATTTCTTTATGAGGTAAAAGGGCTGACATAGGCAGTCTACTGAGAAGATCGAGTGTCCCTAACAACTAGACGACTGCGGATTTTATGCATTTATGACGAACATGAGTGGTTCGAATCGAAGACTAGTTCGAAGTTTAGTTTTCACTAAAATGTCACCTGTTCCATATGCGTATACTTTTATATGCACTGCTTATTTACAGAAACTAAAGAATTTTCGAGATCTGGGATCAGATCTTCACATTAAGAGAGCAAGAAGACTAAGAGTTCTTTTTTGAACGAGTGAGTAAATAAGGAATTCAAATTCACAATTGAGGTAGATAATGTATATTTTACATAAACAGTCTCTGTCTGTCAATGAAGTTCGATATCCCCAACAAATGGACTATAAATTCTATGCATTTATGATAAAAATGAATGTATACGATCTTAGACCCTGATACCAACACCAAGCGAATCAATTATTTTATAAAATCGTACCTGTTCAAGCGTCACAAAAGCGGCGAGACAAAAAAAAATCGAACAGTGTCGACACGATACTTGCAGCTTACTGTAGACAAGAAAAGAAAGTAAAAGAAATGTTTCTAGCCAGACCGCATTTCCCACAATTAATGCATAGAACGTTATTTTCGCACATCCGCTGTCTACCAATGAAGTTCGAATTGACGAATGATTCCCTGAACAACAGAGGAAGTCTAAGACCTCGGGAAAACGTGATGTTCTAATCACCGGCTGTCTGTCGGCGAATTTTGCAAATGAAGCGCGTGCGTGCACGCGAATCGGCCCTGACCATTGACGCTGTGAACTACTGCGATTCTGCGCGCACGTGGCGTATAGTCACCGATAAGCATGAAAAATGGAACAAAAATAAAAACTATTTCAGAAGTGTTCTCGAAGTACATTCACCTGAAGTTATCGAAGTAACTAATACAGTTATTAAATATCGATATGCTCATTTTTGAAATTGTTCTGCAACACACAACATAAATCGGATATTGGAGAATACGAATTATTTGATCAAATCAAAGATTAAATGAAAAGTGATATTTTTAGAAGATTATTTTAGCAGTTCCATTAAACTTACATATGATTATTTCGGAGACATGCAAACAAATGGGATAGTATTTTAACGTTTATTATTCAGATCGTTTATATCAAGTGATACTGATTTTTGTCCCATTTTTTGAAAAATCGAGCTTTGTGCTGCGCATCCCGCTCCGTCATCGACGCGGCGGCCACTGAGCTAATGAAGCTCATCGAAGCGAGAGCGAGCGTGGAATAGATCCCCGAGCGAACGAGCGGATAGGAGCCGAGAGGCGGAGGCAAGAGCTGAGTTGGCTTTATCGATTATAGTCGTCTGCCTCGACAAACCACTGTTCCGAGACTAGCCGCGTAATTTCTCGGAAAACTGTCTACCTTCACGGACAACCGAGCACGCCGCACCGAGCGCCGCTCTGCCTAATCGAGCAGCAGCCGCGTGGGTGGATAGCGAGCGCCCGAAAACCGATCCGATATGAGAAACCACGGTATCAAGAGAGAATAGAGTAATCACAGTCAGCGGGCAATGATGGTCAGTATTATTATCACAAAATGACACGTCTTCAGTTCTTCATTTCTTTTTGTCAAGCGTAACTATACCGTTCGTCGCACGTGTGCGCGGTCCCCACTCAACCGTTGCCTAACAGTGAAGAAAAACAAGCTCCATTTGATTTTTACCGTGATAGATGTGATATCGTCTGTGCAGAATATTAGAGATCAGTATACCAAGCCTGAAGCTCTTTCGATTTGCATATAAATGTATTATAAATACCAAATCTGTATTGATATTCATGTGTTGAATATTCAGTTTTGTTAATTAAGGTATATGTGAGAACGAAGAAATCAGAAGTCTCTTAAAAACCGAAATTAACAAATAGAGAAAGGAGTGTACATAATATATTTGCTATTTTCTGTTTCATAGATACAGCATCGAGAACGCTCTAATACCAAAACGCGAAGTTAGAGAGCAACGCAGGCTGTTTCTTATTGACTGTGGACTAACTGGGGGGAATAAAGGGGCAGCATCACTGGCCGTTACTGGAATGCTGGGGGTAAAGGTAGAGCGACCAAGAAGACGTTAAGGAGGGAAGCTTAAAAAGTTGCACTCCCGGTCTGTTTCGTGCTGTTTTCTTTGTTGAGGGGTTCGATCATCTTTGTGCAGCGATTGAACGCGATAATGGAAATTCACGCATGAATATTTAATTATTCAGATATCGGAGCGAGCAGCAGCAACGTGAACGCGACACGTCGAGCGCTTATGTGTCCTTGCCAGAGACTTCATAAGCGTGTCTACGATTGCAAAACGGTTCTCCGGCGTCAGCGAACACGTTTCTGATGCAATCCGGGGACGGTCGCGGTTAAAAGACATCTGAATTTTTAAACTGTTTCCGTGTTTCGTCCATTAACGCGCCCCGAGGAAGTAGATGGGTGTGCGTGACTGTGTTGCGGCCACGTATCAATGACATCATTACGAAACTGTACACGCGCGTGCGAACACACGCCTGCCTCGCGAGTGGGGCGTGAGGGGGTCCATGGGACCCTAAACAGAGTAACGAGACTTACCTGGAGTAAATCTACTGATTGGATTTTCCGCGTCGACTGGCACGCAGTTCGCCGGCAAGCCCGTTGCTGAACACGTCCTATGCGCCACCAGGCCGCAATCTGATAGAGAAAATTAGTAACGATTAGTATGAATTCAGAACAAGCCTGTCAGGTTTGTGCACATGTGACACCGCATTATTTATCGATTCAATGAATCCAGGACTCGGTCTATCGCACCACCACCGACGCTGTCTGCGAGTGTCAGGTCAGACCTTTTAAACAACCAACTTCTTTTTTTCTTTCACACCTTCTCGAAGAACAGGATTTCAGGAATCTGTGTCGTAAATTTTATCCTCGAAGTCTAAATATTAACAATGTTGCGAACGCTTGAAATTCGAGCAACTCGTTTTAAACGTTGTTGAAGTAATCGTTAGGTATCTAGAGATCTACTAGACGAATTTATTCGAAACTGGCTATACCTGTTCTAAACACTTGTCTTTGTAGGCCAGTACTGATATTTAGTCAAACGAGTTATTACTTTTCTAGATCCGAATAAACATAAACAACTATTTTGTGCGTCGTCAGAAATCTATTTTACGCCACGCCGCAAACAGTTAGGACTTTTATTGCGACAATTTAGAAAAACAATTCAGTCGATGCTTTGATAATGCAGTAACATATCCGAAAAATGTCAGAAGAGTTGGTGGTTTCCTTGAAAAAAATCGGGATTGTCAAAGAAGAATATCCAAAGGTAAACTAATTTCGATTCTTCCTCAAATCAGAATACTGTTCCGGTTTTGGCTGCGATACGAAAAGTGAACTCGAAGAAAATAACGATCGGTATAGTGCTAGCCAAATCGGTGGGCTTCGCGAGCTCAACGAGAGCACATTGTGGAAACCTTAATCGTCGAAACTCGGAACTTTATCGTCGCTTCGGAGCCACGAAGGATTTTCGCGGTAATCCATCGCAGACGAAGCGATACGACGGCTTAAGCCACCCTAACATCGCGTGGTAGACACGTAGGTCCGACTGAAAAAGTGTCTCTGGTGGAGTACTTGGAATTAATCTTGGAGAAGAAGTAACTCCTCAGGACCGTTTCTTCTCTCGAGAAGTTCGTCTCGTGCGCTTGTTGTAGAGACTTCATCTTTAGTTGCTACGCGCGTATATATTCAGCCTCACTGGTGCATTCTTTTAAACCTTTATACGGAACCAAGTACAAGAAATTGATTTACTTGTACCGGATTTTAATATAGAATTTTGAATTTCATCTATTCAATTGCAGCCTACTTATACATTTTTGATAGAAATGGTTCAGTGAAATAATAATACACATTAACTAGCTAGTCACAATGATGTCCTTGTTAACAGCATGTAATGTAACAAAACGCTTATGACTTCAGGAAGATTGTAGCATAACATAGAACAATTCGAAGAAGAAATGTATGTCTGCTAGACTCCAGTTCTCTTCTTCTATCGGTCACGTTTTTGACGGAGAGAACGTTTCTTTTGGATAAAGATCCGCAGACTGGTGATCCAGGAATAATCAGGGCGGTACGTACCCAAACAGAGGAAACCTTGATGCAGTAGGCCTCTGAGATATTTATGGCACTTATCGCACTTCTCCAGCACGCTGAAGCTTTGTGGCATGAGAGTGTGCGGATGCGGGTTGCTGGTGGTTACGGTCTCGCCACCTATGGAATCGCTGGTCGTGGGCACGATGGTCGTGGTTGGCATAACTGTCGTACTCGCTCCCTCCGGTAAAGACGGCACTGGCTGAAGAAGTTCCTCGATGCAGGCCAAAATGTTCCTTTGATGAAACTCATCCTTGATCCCCATATTCTGCAAATCAGACAAAAAGACGTCTCTGATTAAAAAGCCAATTCGCGAACTAAACCAAATTAGCTTCTTCAACATGCTTGCACACTCATTTTTATTCTTAAAATTATACAGATGAACGTTGTTCCATTGGAACGAAGACTGAAAAATGAAATACTTTTCTTACGGTTTTTTTTATTAAATGTTGCAGCAAAATAAGTTCCTAATTGTGCTCTGATAAAGTTTAAAAAACCTGACATAGGCCCTTTTCCCAGACACCCATTTAATTGTTCTTTTTAAAATTGTGGCACTCAGAATGTTAATTTCCGGTAGATAAAGTGTTGCGATCTAAAAAGTTCAAGACTTCAGATCGACGTATTAGGGGCTAGAAAAATTGAATACAAGGTCGGAACGAAGCCGGAATTATGTCGTCGAACGTGCATGAAAGGTGCGAGCCCTGAGGGGATCGTAAAAGAGCGAGCGACGAAGCGATCGTAATTCGTACGTGCCGTTACATTCGTGACTGACATCTTATTTTTCCGGCGAGTTTCGTTCTGGAGTCAACAGGTGTCAGGTACATGTGGCTCGCGCCGCGCCGACTTAACACCTGTGCGCACAAGCCCGCAGACAATGAGAATCGCGGGGGTAGCGAACGACGCATCTGTATCTGTAGACGGTCTCGACGTTTTTAATCCACGTCCGATCCAGGGCTCGTTTTCGAGGAAACTACGAGCGAACCCGAACTAATCGAGGGTAAAAGGGCCGACTGATTAATCGACGACCGGTGGCTGAAGACGCGCCAGCGATCTAAAGAGGGTGAAGATCGATGGAACACCCGGACGCTTCTCTGGTAACACCACCTTGGATCGCTTCGTTTATGTGGTCGAGTTTGCAAGGTGAATTATAAGGTGCTCGCCTCTATATGGATCGCCTTTTAGCGAGCCAACGACATCGAGCGAACTTCCTCAGACTATTTTCTAACCAACTTTCGCCATTCCGCTCATCCTTCGACTTTGGTTGCGAACAACTTTCGTCCTTGCATCCTCATTCGTCAACTCACAGCATCGGTGACTGTCCTATAAGTATGACTTTTACGCAAAATAAAAATTGTCCGAGTTTATTCCAAGATACGGGAGCCGCGTACACACTGATTACGTTTTTAAAGCATTATAATTTACATGGAAAATTTAATATTATTCAGGTTTATATTGAATTTTCATATAGAAATTCTTTGTAAATGAAGCTTATATGGAAAATTTAATATTATTGCAGTTTATATTGAATTTTCATATAAAAATGTTTGTACATAAATGGAACTGATGAACTACAGCATTTTCAAATGAAATGTTTCCAAATTTTTTTTTGACGTCATCTAGCAAAGCAACTGTTCGAACTTCTAACAACAAATTAAGATCGTTCGATCCACTTTTTATGTAGTTGCTCTCCTCTGAAAACTGAACAAACAATTATATGTTCGACTGTGCATTGATATGAATTATGTTCTTCAATATTATTGAATTATGTGTCTGCCTTTTTCAGAGACAAATGAGGCGTCTTTGGGTCATCTGGCGCTTCCGGCAGACCGCTTCACTGACACCCACATTTCCCGAATTATGGTAATCCGGTTGACGGTCGCGAAGACTATTTTAAAATGCGCCGACCACTGTGTTCCGGCGCCACGTCGCACCACTGGGCCAATCACTATTATTAGAATTACGCACGGCAAAATTGCGAAGAATCGTCTGGTACACGTGTCGGCATTCGTGTGTACGCCCGTGTGTGTACAAGCTGCATCGTCGGAAAGGAAACGAAAGAAAGCGTCGCGGCGCACATGGCACCACGAACGTAGCCATAAAACAGTTTCCCTAATTAGAACCCGGTCTCTCGTAGGTGACGAGACGGCCAGGATTAATTCGGCGTAACGAAGTTCTGAAGAACGTTCGGAGAAACGAAGCTGCGGAATCCGACGAACTTAAATCTCCAGGAAACTCGAGACTTGTGCGACTCCATGCATATTAAACCACCGATATACATTTCGTAATGAGAAACAGAGCCGTTTTATCCCCAGTGGCGAGATTCGTTTCGAGATGGATGTAGCACAGAATATTTGAAAACACTAGATTGCGGATTTTATGCATTTATGGAAAAAAGACACAAGTAGATGTAATTTAAAATAGCAAGAACATTAGACGAATTTAAAGCTACTGTTACATTAAGAAGCCATAGCCAGACAGAAACTTTTGTCAGATTCCAACAACAGTAAATAAGTGGGACACTCGGGATGGTTCTCCTTAGCGATATCTCGAGGGATTGCGAATCTGCTCGATGCTAAAGGTGGACTTGCATCATTGTTTCGTCGCTTGTTGCGACCGGTGCCAAAGAAGCGTGCTTGGTTCCGCGTCGTTTGGAAGCGGAACGAGAAATAAATTTTCGGCAACCGCCCTCCCCTCTCCACGTCGAAAGAAGAAGACGATCGTCTCGGAATTTTTGCCGGAATCAGCGACCGAGATAACGAGCGATGCGCACGATTTATCAAACTGACACCCCCTCTGGTGTACTCTCCTCCCCCCTCTCTCTCACTCTCTCTCTCTCTCTCTCGACCACCTCGTATCAAGTGTTAATCACACGCGGCCACTCCAAGTTTTTTCGGGAGCCCCTCTGGATGAAAGATGCGCGGTCGCCGATCGTTAAATTGTTACGCTCCGTCGTCTGGAAAGGAACACGTCGCCGTTGTCGTGCTCTCGTCTTCGTGTCCGTGCCACGGCGATAAAGATAGTACACGTCCTTAATTTATTTTCAATAACCGGAGGCGTATCTCGCGCGACGGCCGCCGAAGAAATTATCGGCCGACAACGATCTCGGTAATTAGGAGTTATCGAGCGACGTCGTAAAATTAAGCAGGTCCTTCCCATACTCTCCCCCTCCCTCTCTTGCCGCTCGATTCGCCTTAACCTTCGTGTCAATATCCAAACGTTTCTACGACGCTCAATCATGTTGTACATATTTCGTAGCTCCAACCAGGGCCCGAAAAGCTCCGGGACTTTTTAATTAGCTGTGATGGAATCTATTAGGTGTGGAATTTTTCTTAATGCTTCGCGCTACTACGTTGAGTGGAACTTGATGTTTTTTTTATTGTCGGTTTAACTATGCTTTATAGTTTGTAATATTCGTATTTGGTCTTTTCTAAAGTGTTGAGTAATTTGCTATCTGGTGTATGAAAAAATTTTTTTACAAAAATTGCATTCGGTAAGAATCGCAAAGAAAAATAAAATTGCATTGAAATCGGTTGATGCGAACCTTTTAAGAATATTTAGATTTGCCGATTTATATATATCCACGAACGTGGAAATCTATAGCGATATTGCTATTTGTAAACGAGAACGTTGAACGAATTTTTCAAACCTGGATGTAGGTTCTCGAGGAAGTAGAGTGCGAATATTCGTCAGATACGCATGCATTGGTAATGACGAGAAGTAGAAGCGGCGAGTCATGATTAGACCAATCAACCGATTCCTATTCAATAGTATGCGTGTTCGACGTAGTCTTAAACTCGATTATCTGGAAACGGGTTCTCAAATAAAGAATAATGTTGTAACTTTTTCCAGCTGACTTGTAGCGATAATAAGTATTGTTTATCAATAATAAATTCTCTGGCTTGCATCTTAATGTTTAGAGACAATATATCCTCATCTCCTTTCGTTTAAGCAACAAAGTATTTTCTTACAGCGTTGTGTACCAAGATGAATTAGTATATAGTAAATATTTGGTAACTTGAAAGTAGTTCTTTACTTCTTCCGTTTTGCATTACACGAAAAACCGGTTATGGGATATTAAAGACCTTCAACCGCAAGCAACGGCGCAAAAAGTCCATTTTGAATTGATAAATTTAATGTGACATAACTCAACCAAACATAACAGTGTCTGCCAGCAAAAAAAGCCTAACGATCTAAAGTATTCTAAAGATACACTCTTTTATTTTGTATAATCTACAACTGGTAATAGAAGGAAATAAGACAACCCTCTATAATCAAATGAACGATTAGCGTAAAATGCGATTATTTTATACGAGGTTCACGATTCGAGAAAATCGAGGTTTAAACATCGGCGCGCAGTAGACCTAGGAGAAGGGGAAAAGGTGAGTCATGCACGGACAATCAGACGACACCTACTTGATGCCACGCGTGTCTAATGAATTTTCAAACATGATTTTCCCGGAAATTAAGCTTCGAATGAGGAAATAGCGTTCCTCAATTTTCGTTTGTAACTCGCTGCAACGTTCACCGATTTTGATGAAACTTTTGGAATGTACACTATCGGACAAAAGCTTGGCATCGCGGCGTAAATTCAGTGGAACAGGTTTATAAGAAAAACTGTATGACTTTAGAACAACCAAGGAAGAAGTAAATGTATAAGTAAGTAAGAAGTAATATGTTTTATATTTTTTTTGTATCAAGGAATGCGTTTTTTTCAAATTGCTCTTTCATTAATAAAACGGCTTTGTTTATAATTGTTCAGATCGTGTGATCCAACATAAAAATAGTTATCGTCTTTTCAAGAGCGTCCGAATATTAATGGGAATCACTGTGCATTTGTGAATATGGCGAATAAAATATTCTGACTACAGGCGGTTAACAGCAGCACTAAATTTCCCTTGATTCCACGGTATCCGAAATGTCCCACCAAGCATCACCGAAAACCACCGATCGACCGAACCTTGATCCTCGATCCTCGCTTTTTCACCGAAAGAAACTACGCTGTGGTTCCACAACCTACGTCGTTATAAAACTCACTCGTAACATTCACGGTCCCCTTTAGTGAAAAGAAGGAAAGAGAGAAGGGATCGACGGGACGAGCAGGCTCGATAGCGAGCGCGAATTGATTTTAAATTGCCCTAAGACGGCCAAGGATCGGCTGTCGGAGGGTCCCATTCGTTGTTCGGCTCGGGAATCCGCGCGAAGGACGAGCCGAACGGGAATCGGACGATTTCTCGCGCCGAAAGGACGCTTTCTCACGATTTACGAGTCTATTAGCATGGTAATACGCGATTTACGCTCAGGCGACCCTTGGCCAGGCCAGGTCTGGTATTTTTATTCTTCTCGGCCTAGTGGGTCCGCTGAATTTGAAGAGAATCGCAAGATTGGTCCTGCGAAGATGTTCCGACAATCCTCTGGTCAGGATCCTGATCCTCTTCTAAAGATAACGCACGGTCCAGGTTGGTATGAACAACTTTTTCAAAGCTTAAGAGGAGTGTCATCAAGAATGTGTAACTGCTTGTTAACCCTCGAACGGCGCACGAAATTGAATTTATTCAGATTTCATAGGATTTTTATGCTACTTGAATACGAAGAAAAAACTAAAAAATTACTCGAGAAAATATTTTTACAACTTCACCAATTGTAACACACAAATCTGAAATTCCTCACTTTTATAGTCTAGTGTCAATAATGCTGTCTGTCGTGGTTCAATGTGAACGAAGATAAAAGACTAAAGAATATAGACATGAAGGACTTGAAGACAGATGAAGTTAGCTTTCTGAGTGATGTATTTAATTGTAGTTATACAACTAGTTCTCCTATTTTTAAACTTTCGCTGGCAAGAATAGTTTCTCATGAACCGAGACTGCGTATTCTTTCATTCTTCGGTCTTTCATTTCGTCGCCTGATTTATTATTGTTTCGGGCATTAGAAACATCTGAATAAATTTTTACGGTCGATTTGTTATTTTATCTAGATCTTTGAACCCATTTGCAATAAAAATGAAAATTTATCTCAAATAACGGGAACATTCAGGGTGTGCATGTCAAAAATTCAATTTTGGCCAGCTTTTTGAGAAATTGACTGTGCGTCGTGGATGGGAGCGTTCCGAACCGGAAAAATATCCTTTCTTATTACATTCTATCCGGTAGCGATCGATCGCTTTCAGGCCCGAACAAAACGGATCCTTTGATCCATTTACAGGAGAAGCCTGCGGGTGCCGTGGATTACCAGTCAAAGACAAAATCCACGGACCAGAACTTAACCCAGACCATGGTTCCACCTCTTCGAAGATTCCGAAGCGGAAGCACTGGATACAGGAGAAAATCCTTTCGCGGAGATACGGCCAAAAGTACGTGTATTCGCGATAAGCGATGAAAAATTTCATTACGGAGAGAGAGAGAGAAGAAGAAGAAGTATGGTGGTCGAGGCAGAGAGACGGTGGGTTCGATAAAGTGGCCGACTGTGGCGTACAAGGCAGACGTACAAGCAGTACCGGGCAATTACAGGGTCAACGGGCCAAGGAAAACGTCGTCCAGATACTCTTGTGTCGAGGTCATCGCCTTTGAGTACTAGCCAAAGAATTTTCGATCCCTCCCGCCCCCGTTCCATTCACGATCCACGTCTACCAACAGGGTTTCTGCAGGATGATACGAGAAAAACGAGGCAAAAATTCGCGGCCGACTAGTCCTTTCGCTTTCGCCTTCGTCTCGCCCAGCTTTATCAACGTTTAATAGCCCCTAATGTTTAGAACGATGCGAATCATGAGAACCGGAATTTTAAGTGGCTCCACACTGGTCTCGAAAGCATTTCGCCCGCAGAAATGACTTTTATTCGTCTGTCTTAGCCGAAATATCGTACAACACCTTGGTGCAGAAACCTGGCAAATTACAGTGAAATTCTACTTGCTGATGTTTTGCATGACTTTATAGATTGCCAATTATATGATGCAAGAAGCGAACATTTTTCACGATCCAGACACATGCGTTTTTTGCACAGAGTTCTTCAAGTCGTCACGATTAACACGTGTTCGCTTCCAGCACTTCAGCAACGGTCTTCACGATTATAATTATACTACGAATCTATATGCCACATAAAAATTATTATAATTATTTTAAGAGGCCTCTATGGATTTTTCAATCGTCTAACCAAATATTTCTGTCAGCTCGACGTTAAAAGAATAATACGTGCAGTTAGTCTACTTGCTCAGAGCTTGAAAATTGGAGAAACTAAAGGTATGTGAGATCTATGTATTGTAGTGGACTTACCAAGAGCTTCTCCCGGTCGAGGTGCGGCAGATCGCTGCCCTTGATGTCCTTCGACTTGAAAACGTCCGCATAGCGGTACAGATTCAGGGCAGCCATCCATTCGACGACGTTCTGCGACGTCCACTCACTCACGGGCTGTCGACAGAGAAAACACACCGAGATGAAGCACAGTCGGAACCTGCGCATTTTCCGGTCAAGTTCAGGTGCGAGGCGAAACGAGAACATAGGCGCGCGCGAGCGGTCGGACGGCCGGCCGTCTAACCGAATTGCACTTCGCATCTGCACTCTGTTGCAGATGCGAGATCCACCGCAAGAGTGCCCGCGGATATGATTAATCAGCTCCTTTTTTTTTCTTCACGCTCCGAACGGAATTACGTAATGATCCGGCAATCGGACGCCGCGAATTCCTCGCCGATAAATCGCGATGACGCGCACGCCGTTTAAAACGCTCGCACGTGCGCGAATAATTTGGTGCACTTCCCTCGGCTGATATGCGGACTCCGTGGAACGCGCTGTATATCTAACGAGCTCTCGATCTCGCACGTGTAGTGGCTCACAATGTTGCAATTAGAGATCGGTGCGATTTACTGCTGAGCTGGTTGCAATACTCTTCGACTTTAAAGCGGTGAGTAACATGAAGTTGACGGAAAGCTGCATACACGCGATCCGATTACAAAACTCGCTTGCATGTATGCATGAATTGATATCGAAGCAAGCATTTTTTTCACGGGTTTCTTGCTACTAGTTAAGAAACGTGACTTTTGGAAATTTTCTTCGAAAAAAATTCGACGGTATTTTTTTAACGCTTTATTTAAAAGTATTTTGCAGAAATGCGAGTCTCAAAGATTTACAATGTTCGTGAATTAATAAAAGAAAGACTTTCTATAGAATGAAACTTTTTCTGTTCATTCATTAAATTCTTCACGAATAAATTAGGCAGCGGATCTTTATGCAAAATGACATTTGTGAAATAATAATTTATTTTCTTTCGTAAAATGTTTAATAGAGTGACGATAATGTAACGGTATTTTTAGATTGTTCTAAAGTTCTAGTAATCATTAACTGTTTCATGCGACATGTTTACAAAAATTACTTTGCGGAAAGGCACTGCTACTCGAACGCTTAGTAAGATTTTGCAATAGAACAATTACAACATGTCGTACAATATACACATGTACTTTTAAATAAAGCGTTCATTTAAAGTCCACCAATTTCTTCTGGAAAATTCCTGAAAACCACAAACTTCTGGATGGCTGACTAAACCGGTGTATATTAACGATTTTTAAAAATACATTTAACGAACAAATCAAGCTTGAAAAATTGTCGGACGCGCGTAGCAGTTCAAGGGGAACCAGTAAGTTATGCACGAACGTCAATCCATCCCACCATACTGAAAATTGAATTTTAATCTACATTTTCGTTTGTTTGGCAGCAAAAAGCAGCTCGTGTTCGGGTGCCGCTTTCCGTCACACCCTGTACACTCAGTGTCCTCAGTGTTCGTTATTAGTCTCAAATGTACGAGATATTATGGTACCCTCTACTCTCTTATTTTCGGGGAAGTTCGGATTACTAGATTCGGACATTGTTGGTCAGACATCGAAGATTCGCAACTCAAGGATGTACTTTTACTATTAGGTCCTTACCAAGATGGATTGGCTTTTTTTGAATATCTGAATTTTTTCGTCGGAGTGATGCACTCTATAACGACAAGAATGTGGAATCGAATAAAATCTTATTTGTAATGGGAACAGCCTCTGTAGATCCAACAGAAAATAATAATTCTATCAAGTTTTATATTCTAATCTGGTTGAACATTTTCATAAGCCATAAACGAATCAAGATCCGCAGTCAAATAATGACTAGTGTTTTGTATTTTGTAGCTTTGGAGTTTACAAATACTTATTGGAACTACAAAACTTGGAGAATTGAATTTTCGCTAAGAAAAAAAACGGGTTTTTTTGCCCACTGTAAATTGATCGTCGGAGGACATGTGAACGAAAGGCGTACCTTAAGCGGTGACCGCCATTAAGTCGAACCTGTTCCCAAAATCGGAGGACAGAGGTTGGCAGTGTTAGTAGAAACGCGGGCCTAACGTCGTCCACCACGCGACCAGAGACTCCGATTAGATAGCACTGGCACCGTGGAAAGAAAACGAGCGACTCCGAGAGCGAACGAGTATATCGCGACGATAAAGCGAAAGGGTAAAAACCAACCGGAGGAAAAAGAAAACGTAACCTTCTCTCGTAACCTTAAGTCTACGAACGTGACGACACGAGAGCCGAGATAAGGCCGAGCTGGCCTGGCCTGGTGGCTATCGTCGCAAGAAACTCTAGGCAAGATCTCCCGCGAATATTCGCATGTGGTTCGAGAAACGCCGAACAGATTCAACTAATACGGGATCGGAAGTCTTACGGAACCTTTTCATCCTTTCGTAACCGTCCAGCCCTTGAAAATTAACTTACGATGTGACTCGAGACCATTTCAGTGCTCAAAGCAACCTAAGGAGCTTGTGTCGTATTCTAATCAGAAAAATATCAAAACCACATACATTGATGTTGATGTTTTGTTCACTATAATAACAAGAAAAAAAAGATGAAGAATTCCTCAATTAAGTAATTTTCATCAGACACAATTAGAGAGTTTAAGAAATAAAGAGTTACAAACACTTCCATGGTAAACTCAACAGATATTTCCAAGTGCAAAGGGTTAAATTGCCGGCAAAGATTTGCCCATAAACTACAAAAACTAGCAGCAAGAAGTTGAGCAACGTCTGACCGAGACCGTCCAATTCCCTTACACCGCTGTTCTCGTACGTGTCGTCTTCCGAGCGAGAAAACGGGTTTGAATTGATTGCAACGAGACGAATCGCTATTATCACCGTGTGCATCTCAGACATCTTCTTTCGAAAAAACAAGCACTGTTTCGTTAAACGGTTTACGAGACGATCGACCATACCATAAATCACTGGACACGACAGAAGAAGGCGCAGCAACGAGAGTGTTTCGCGATCATTAGAATCGCTAATAGAAACGATCGGAAAGCATTTGTTACTGTAGTATTAACAGGAGATTGGATCGCCCGTAATCCAAGCTGTCGAGAAGTTCGCATGTAAATCGCAGATAAGTTTTCCAACGTCGCTATTGTTGTTGGAGGATATACTGTGGTAAGCACTTAGATTTTTGTCAAATGATGTTAAATTTAATTGTCCAATTACTTCCAACTACTTTGTGCTCGGTACGTTCAATGGAAATAAAGCAATTACTTCCGTAAATAAGGAATAGCTAAATGCATTGAAGCCAAGGTAATCAGAGTGTGCATAGAGCTACGATTTTCGCAGAATCGCAACCGATCCCGATCGCTACGCCACTGGATCGGTATTCAGGTTTGTCTGATAACCGATGTTTTATTGTACAGTGCACCGGATAGACACGGTCTGGTAAAGGGACGTCGACGAACGCAGTGGTACTTCCACCGAGCAGGATTATAAGGGAGCGCGGTATCCGCGATTTATGCAAATCACCCTTGACGGTGATAAGTTCTGTCGTCGAACCAGTCGGTTCAGCTCTTCGGCTCTGTCGAGTAACAGGGACACGGCGAACGATTTTCCTTGTAAACAGTTAGTCGCGCGGCGTGTTTCGCCGTGTCCACCATTGTCGGCGAGAGAAAACTTTGACTTTTCTTTCTTATTTCTTTATGATTCTCGCGAGCGAGGCGTCGCTCCAGATCATCTGGCGAAAGGTGAGCATAAACGGGGTTTCAGCAGGAATGAATTTTGTCTTGATCGTAATTGATTTACATGTTTCGATGCCGCGCTCTAGAGGAATCTAAAACGATTAAGTCATCCGGTTGCGACCTTGCCCTTGCCTGTGTCGCGAACTATCGAGGCGCACGGTTGCCGCAATCGACGACAGTCTCCAACCGCAGTTTCGACCAGAAATGTCAACCAAGTTTTCTTGGAAGTGTCTTCATGCATCCGTGGTCCCGCACGCTCGACGCGGATCGCTCGATAACGAATGATTAATTACCGCGCGGATCTGCAGCGACCTCACTCGCGAGAGGGACTATTTTTACGCGAACCGTTCCGGACGCTCGCGAAACTTACAGACCAGAATATCCGACCAATAGGATAATCATGGTTAAACACGGCTGTTTGCAATTTCCGAGCAGAAGTGATTCCGTTCTGTGATTGTTTTGTACTTTGGCGGAGGGATAACTCGATCGACACCGGATACTCCCGTTTTATTCGCCCTTCGTGGACGAAAATAGTTTCTTGCGTGCTTTTCGAAAGTTTGAATTTGCGAGCTTCTCGTAAAAAATTTAAATCTATATGTTACGATAAATGTGATGAATCCGGTGATTATGTGTAATCGTAGGTTTTCATAGGTGATCACCACTAAGTTTGGTAAATGTGATAAATTCTTGAATATTCATCAAATTCACCGGCAAGTTTATATAATTCCCAATTCGTGATGGCGAATCTGATAAAAGTCCACGTTTTTACCAAAATTCGAATAGAATAAGTTATAGAGAGATTACTTTTTTTGTAAACACGCTGTGGAGATGAGAGAGAAAACAAGCTCTCAATCTGGTTGTACATATATGAAGTGAGCTTTGAATTTTGAAAGACTACTCCTGAATTTCCTCCACGACCTAACCACAGCTCCTTCTATTCGCATGATCTCTGTATTATAGCTGTCATCCAGAATTTGAACTAGTACTGGAAAAAATATGCGAACAGAGTGTATATCTCGAATATCTCGAAAACTAGAAGCGACCCCCCTCCCTATATTGCAAAAGAAAAGTTCAAAATGTCAAAATCTATAACATATTTAAATTTCATATGACTAGTATAGTAAATTTCATAACTACTCAACGAAATGCGCTGTATTCTACTGGTACAGTCCGTCAATTAGTAACTGGTTATTATACATAATCATCAGTTTATTACATTTACCGTAACATCTACATATGTATACGTTCTCCGGGAAACGAGAGAATAGAAGGAAATGTGTCGGTCTCAATGAAAATTTGTATGACACAAGTTAAAATATTTATCGTCTTATAGAAATCGTGTACGATCATGAACATTTTGTTTATCAAAAACGAAATTCGCGTCCTAATATCTATATCTATATCTACATCGACGATCAATTCCGATAGAGAAATTATTTTAACACATACTTTTAGTTGAGTCTGTTAGAATTGTTCGTGACGAGTCTGACTCGATATTATAGTGCAAGGAGTTAAATCCAAGGCGCCGGCTATAAAGGTGTATACTGACCTTGTCCTTGTCGAGAACCTGGCCCGGTAGCGCGTGACCCTTGCTAGTCCATTGGCAGAGGTGCTGCCCGTTGTACTCCGAGCAAACCACGTGGAAGCACGCATGGCACTCTGTGGGACATAGAGAACCGCACATGCAGCAACATCCCGAATTGACACGCGCGAATTCCGCATAGATCCTATCTCGCGGGGGCGGCTCGACGCCCTTGAGAAGGGTGCGATGTCCGCAGCCCGAGCCCTCATGACCGACAGAGAACGAATCCCTCGAAACGGTAGCCTCTGACACTCTATCGCGACTACACCCGTACAAAGAGGCGGAGGAGGAGGACGACGACACGGTGCCGTTGTTCGTCGGATAGAGGTTCTGTGTCCGGCGCTGCAGCTGCAGTTGCGCGGCGTCCTTGCAGAAGCACATGTATCGGTGGAAGGACACGGGCCTGGCGCATGGGAACAGGCCCCTCCAGAGACGTTCGTGGTCTCTGATCAACTCGTCGATGTTCCTTTCGACGAAAAGCTCGTCGAGCTTCTCCGTCGGCTCGTCACCTAATCGAGCTTTATCTGGCGAGAGCAGGCCCTCCTTGAAGGCGAGGCTCTGAGGCAGCACGAGCAGTTGCCTGTTGTTCAATCGATGTTTCGCGTTGCCGTTCATGAAGGCGTTCGCGCCTAAGGTGGAGGGGAACGAGGAGGAGTACGTGGCGAAGGCGGAGGTGTTTCCTAGAGGGTGGGTCTGCTGATTGGCCGAGGTGTAACGTCTGATCGTGGGCAAGGATAGATTGCCCCTGGCCGAGTCCTGAGTCGACTCGTTCGCGTAAACGATAGGCGTCGCGTTCGCGAGATTCGTCGCCAGGGTCATCTGGAAATCATTGTAAGCGGCGTTGCTGGTAACGACGTTCGCCAAGTACGCCCGTGTCTGAGGTTGCAACGGCAGCAACGACGGTGGCCTGGGTTCACGGCCCGGTCGCAGAGGCAAGGAGGCCGAGGTGATGGCCGCGCCGCCGGCGGTCTGGCACGTCGTCATCGAGGACGCGACTACGGTGGGTATCGTGGATGCTACGGTCGCCACGGTGGTGGAGGAGGAGGTGGTGGTCGTCGCCCCGACGCCTTTCCGGAGCATATAGTTGTCGGCGTCGACGGCTAACAGCCTCGACATGGCCGTCGACTTGGCCTTTGTGTCATCGTTCGTTTGGCTCCCCTTCGGCGACGATAGACTCTTGCTCCCGTCCGTCCTGGATTTCGTCTCGGCGATCTTCTCGTGTTCGTCTCTGTCCGCGCTGCCACCCGCCGCCGTTATCGGATTAAACAGATCGTGTATCCTGCCTTGTAAGCTGACCGCAGGCTGCTGCACCTGCGAACCGGTGGTCGCAGCTGCGGCGGATGCGTTCGTCGCCCGCTTCATCGCTCGGCCCGATGCTCGCGATCATCAAATCCTTTCTCTCGCTCATACACACTCTCTCGTTCTCTATCTCTCTCTCTCTCTTTTTCTACCCTTCTTCCTTCCGCTCGCTCTCTTTCTCTTTCTAACTTTCTTTCTCTCTCTCTTTCTTTTCCCAGCTAGGACTAGGTTTTGTTGTTGCCAGCTTCCACAGACGCGCTCCCGTTCGAGCTCCAAAGGATCCTAATTTCCGGCGAGTCCTGAGCCTCGGTGGTACCGCGAGAGTCACCCGTCATCGTCCTGGATCGACCAAGGAACTACGGATCTCGGTCGATCACGCCGTTACGGTTCTAGCGACCGGACGACTGTCCTCGCGCGACGAGATCCCGAAGCCGCTGGTTCTCGAGCAGTCCAAGGTCACTCGCATCTCGCCGACATCGAGAGACCCACACGCGTTGCTCGTTCCCGATAGGCTGTCCTCTTCTTCTTCTTCTCTTCTTCTTCCTCCTCCTCCGCCGAATACTCGTGCCCGTTTGACCCGATTTCGGGTGTCCTCTTTGGTCCTAAGGCTGACGCGCTCAAGGTGTCCGGAGCGGCGTAGATACAACACCGTGGATCTAATCTCTAGAAATCGGCTCCATTAATCGGAGCAACGTCGATCGCCGATCTCAAAGCCGAAGGGAAACGCTTCGTCCGACTATTAACTTATCGGGCAGCCCGGCCGTTCGTATCTCTCTGATGAAAAGATTCCATTCGAGACTAACCTAACGCTCGGGGAAACGAGAAACCGAGCCGTCGCTGATACGAGGAACAGAGAGACGATGGCGTTCCAGCGCCGCTAACTCGGTCGAAGTGGAAATAGACGACAGATAAATGCACTGCTGCTCCACGGAACAGATGAAGCAGAGAAAAATAAAATGGCGAGGCAGAGAGAGAGAGAGAGAGAGAGAGAGAGAGAGAGAGAGAGAGAGAGAGAGGAGAGGAACGGAGAGAAAGAGTCGCTCCCGTGGGTGTGACCTCGTGTAAATTCGTTTTCCATAAATCTCGCTCCTACCACACGCTTCTCTCCTTCCCTCCCACCGTGACCCTCTCTTTCGCTGTCTCTCTTTCTCTCTCTTTACTCGTGGCTCTCGCGTTCTCCGTTCAGACCGCGCGCACACACGACCTTTGTATAAACGCCGAGATTCGCCGAGCCGAACGAAACCGGTTTCGTTAGGCAACGACACCGAACGATTTTCAACGTACTCCCGCGCGCGCGTGTACACCCTCGAGTGACCCTCGTGGCTTTCGCGCGGAGCTCGTCTCGAAGCGGTTCCCTCCGATATCGATTTGATCCAATGATTTTACCAAAACGCCTCCGGTCAGAGCGCGGGCCAGCGATCGCACGATCGGCTCCCAGATCGAGGGACATGCGCGCGAGCGCGCCCGCCTAGATTCGATTCGATTTGACTCGATTCGATTCCGCTCGACCCGATTCTCCAAGATCTGTCCTCTTCGTCGCTGTCGTCGTCGACTTCCGCGTGTTCCGTTCCGGCTGTAAACCCAACCTTCCTGTCGGCCGACAGACGCAACGCGTGGAGAGGCCGCGTAGGACCTCGGCTCTTCGTTAGCCTTCGTTTAATCGCGACCGGTCGCGTTCCCCGCTGCTGCTCCCTCTCGTTAATTCGAAACGAGTTTAGGTATATAATCGCACGACGACGGTCTCGTGTTACCGTGTGGCCGACACACGACGCAGCGGAATCCTCTGGTTGGAAAACGTGACCGATATATCTCGGACAGTAGATTTTTCTTTCTAATCCTCAAAGAGATCGTGTACGAGCACACGGTCGAACGTGTACACTTCGTAGTAAATAATATATCCTCGGTTATAATCGCAGTGCCACGATGCGTGTATTCTTCGGTGTTCATGGGCGAACACGTTGATCACGGAACGCGCACAGAACAGCGCTCCTCGCCCTTATCTCGAGCACGGCAGGTTCGCGACTGGCGCGTCTCTGTTCGCGAGCGACCCTCCCCACCAGATCGCACGGTGGAGGCTCGCTTTACCGACAGCGAGTCACCGTGGGTTCGCTTCTCCGCTCGGTCGATAATGCAGCGCGGCACCCGACGGTTTCTCGCCGCTCGTTCCGCGTCTCGCAACACGTGTACACTCCACGCTTCTTTCTGCTCTCGGTGTAACCCTCGAATCAATCTCCTCTCCCCTCGTACCCGTTTATCCGTTCTTCAGCCGAGCTCCGTCGATAAATATTCGCGGTTTGACACCCGAGCAACTAGACCGACGAAACTAGGAGCTTTCCTACCCGCTTGCGGTATCCGACGCAGACGACGCGACGGGGAGAAACGAATGAATTCCACTCGGTGCCCGAAACGTTGTTTCTTCTTTCTCGTTCGGCGATACCGCGACACCGAAACACCGACGTATACGTGCCACCTCGCCGAGGCAGCGCACGCACCACGGGATGGAAAAGTCCACTGGGCACTGCACTTTTTGCACCGGCAGCCTGCAACCACGCGCACACCTGCACACACGTCACTCCGCGCACATATGTGCACGACACCTAGCCAGCCGCCTGTCCGTCTCTCTCTTGCTCTCTATCTCCTATATCCTTGCGCCACCTCTCCCCGGCCAATCAAACTCTCTTTCTTTCTCTTTCTTTACCCCCTCCAGTGTCCCCTTCCTGGTCCCACACACGAATCCGCTGTCCTCTATTCTTTCCTCTCTTTCGCTGGTGAGCACACAGCCGGTCCACACGCCGACTGGCAACCGTGGGCCAAGTCTCGAACTTCTTTCCCCTTTTTTCTCTCTATCTATCTCGCTCTCTCACTCATACACACGCAACCATACACACACACAGCATCGTCCTCTCCCTCTCTCTCCCGTTTCTTCCCTTTTCCCTCGGTTGCTACCTCCGTCTTGCTCGCACCGTTCTCCTATCTCGACTTTTATCTCTCGTTGAGCGTGCACCGGAGAACGGTCCCAAGTTTTCGGCTTTCACTCGTTCGAGCAAGACACGGCGTCTTCGAATATCCTCCCGCAGGAACTGGCAAGTCTGTTGTTCATAGATCGGCCGGTTTAATACTCAACGCCGAGAACCCTTTTATCCGACACGACTTTTTGCCACCTTTTTTGTCTCTCTGTCTCTCTCTCTCTCTCTCTCTGCCCTGACCGCCGATCCGTTCCGTGTCGTGCGGATAGATTCGCGAGAGAGACCGCGCGCCGTTCGTTCTTCTTCACTGGTTTTATTTTACACGGACAACACCACACGCGTCGATTCCCCACAACCGTGACCGGTTGCCATCCGCCGCAAGATTCACCACGATTCCCTGGCCAGAGAGAATATCCTCTTCTCCGGCGGCTCAGCGCACAGCTGACCGGCCGGTCCGCCAAGTTCGGTCAATAGCCATAGCAGTCGCGCAGCCTATCGAGGGTAGCTCGTGCTCGACCGTCGGCGTTCCGACTCGGCCGGTTCCGCCGCGTTTCGGCTGTTTCCGTGCCCTTTACGCGGCGCCACCGGTGTGCCGAGTCGACCCGGGGCCCCGGGCTCCCGCGCCAGCCCGATCGAAGCCAAGACGAGCTTACGGACAAACTTCTTCGCTGCTATCCGCTGTGTCGTTTCATGCTGCGAATCCCGTGTGCAACGATTCCCAGGCCGCCCAGCAACCGGCGATTTACCGATCGAGACGTAAAACCTATCGTGATCGTTTCGAGGCTGACCACTTCGAAATTCAGCGGAGCTATCGACCACGTTCGGTCGCCTTTCAAACCGAGCAGCTGTAGCACGACGCCGTCGCTCCTATACTCCTCTCCCAAAGGCCATTAATTACGAATTACACCGGCGTCGCGTCGATTCGCGTGAGATCGGTCTCTGTCTCTCGGGCTCGGGCTTAGTCTTATCTTACGGGCCGGCGGCGGCGATGGCGATAAACTCGCCGAACGCCGGACGCATCTGCCAAAAAGATCGGATCAACCGATAGGCACGGATAAACAAAAAAAAAAGAGTCGCTAAACGAGGAAACACATGCACACCGGCCCCCGATAAGCCAGACGCGGTTCGTGACTAAATCGAAAGCCGGACCCCGATACCCGTGTGCGTGGGTGATACGCGCACCAGCCCATCGATGAACAAAAGATTGCTCCCCAACCCTCTTCTTTTTCGAAACGATGATCGTTCGTGTCAAGCGTAGATCCTTGTGTGTCGGTGATTCAGAGATCCGAAACAGATAGAAATTCCAGCGGGCACGAAGGCGTAAAAATAAACCTACGGCGATAAAGCGGATTGCGGCCGTACGGCGCGCGCGAACCGCCTCTCGGAAACCCTCGAAGAATTCAATGGGAGAAATTGGAAGAAACACCCCCCGTCCCGGAGAAAAAAGAAATCAAAGCCACTGTTGTTCCCTTCTCGCGTGTCGTAAATGTCAATGCCGACGAGGCTGGAATCAGATTTCATTCTTTACGATCCTCTCTCCCTCCCTCTTTCGCTCTCTTTTCCACCCCTTTTCTCTCTCCCCCCACTCTTTCTAACGTTCTTATCGCTGCGTGCGATACGTTCAAGTGCGTACGCACGTGCTCTCGCGCGCACCAAGGGCCTCCGGCACTCGAGTCACATGAAAGGGCCGCGCGTGGTATACTCGAAAGGGAAGAAAGGGACGTGAAAGTGAAAAGCGACTTTCCAAGGTAAAAGAGGCAGGGGGGAGGGGAGAGCACCGAGGGGTTGACGGGGGTCTAACAAGGATGGTGCAGGGTGAAGGGACGCTATACAAGGATCCCCGGACGTAGGATGATCGAATCCGGCCGCGCAGACGCACCACCCTCCAGTGTCCTGTTCAAGGTCACCGGCGACCACCGTGCCAACCCTTCGCCCTGCATAAGCAAAGCCAGGACCGATCGATTTTTCGTCGAAAAGCCAATTGATAGACCCTTTCAAGGTTTCGACGGGGCTCGGATTAAATTGTACCTGATGGTTATTTTGTCAGTATCTCCGGCACGAGCTGTTCTTCTGCTATCCCTATTCTATAGTGACGAACACCCCTAGCGAGGTTTATCGAGCCACCGGTTCGTCGATTTTTTTAGTAAGGTGGCCGCTGTGTGGGACATTGTTCGAATAAAGTCATGTTCTAACGGGAATAACGAGTGAGGAACGCTGGGCAACAGCAATTTTCTACTTTATAGCCAGTAGACGATTCGTATAGAGTCCAATGAGTTCAAGTTTAATCCTCATCATACGTTTTAATCTTGCCTCGGCTTGCTACAGTGTATCAGTTTTTGAGAAATTTACCAATTTAATCGTCTGTCTTGTGACATTGTTTTTTTTGTCATACTGTTAATTGGACATACAGGATTAAAAACTACATAAGGTTTAAAAACTACAACATGTGAAATTGTGTTCCTGTTCGACAAATTGAGTATATCGATGTACTTGACCCCACTTTACAATTTCATTAATACGCTACCAGCAGAACGATGTACGAATAAATTAAAAAATTCTGATAAATTTACAACATGAACTTATTATTTGCTGAAACAGGGTGCCCGTGAATGTCGTTCGAGTTGTAGCGCGAAAGGGTGGAGCAAGTCTGACGATCTATGTCCTTTTTCCCTTGTAAGTAGAACAAAACGGCAGTAGATAGCCGAAACGGGAAGTCCGCGGTGCCGGACGCACAGCGAAACCAGATGGTAGTCTCGCTCGGTGCCAGCCTCTCTGCGTACTGGATTTCCTTGGCACGTTCGAAACGATCGAAACAGGAAAAAACCGACGGGTTTTACGAGCACTCCTGATTCCTGGCGCTGAAACTTATACATCATAAGGGCGATCGAGGTAATCGCCGCATTCCTAGATATTCGACGGTACGATCACGCGGCGAGAAACGCGTTTCTTTCGTAGCAAGGATCGCGGTATGTTGCGAATCAGGTCGAAGGAGGCGCGGCGCGCTTTTCACGTGCGTTATTAAATATCTCCGAGCCGAGCTAAACCTTGCTCGATAACTTTCAACTGCGCGGCTAGCTCTGTGTATTTTCCCGGCGATGCTTGGGTTACGTTAGAACAGATCTGGACATAAAGTGTACAGTGCAGCGTTGATTTGTCTCTAGAAAAATTGAGGGCAACGAAACCACGCCTACTACGGACGATCGACATGAAGAAACAGCAGGATATATCGTCTTCTATTTGTTCTTTCAATGTTAAATGTTGCCTTCGCGAATGAATAACCGAGTCAATTGCTCTGCGGGAGACAGATCTGTCTGTGTGAAAAGTGGGAGGAGCGAAGCCACGCCTATTCGGAATAATCGACATAATGAAACTGCAAGATATTTCATCTTCTACATTTTCTTTCTATGTAAGTTGCTTTTAACGTGGTTTGCGTGGATAACTAAAATCAGCAATTACCATGTGAGGCGGTGCTCTGGCTCCATCAAAATCGAGAGCAAAGAGACCACGCCCACTTCGGGTTCTGTACCAGAAATTTAAATATTCCGACTTTTATCTGTTTCTTCGTTGTTATTTTCGTGAAATATTGCCTCTACCTGTAATCCAATATATAAATTTTGCCGAAGTCAAGAACAGCGAAGCCACGCCCACCGAACACGCTCCACCCAGAGAAAAATTTTACCACGCCAAGAACAGTAGGTAGAAAAGTTTTCCTTACGGCCTAAAATTTGTCCGAACGACTCGTCTTTGCCCAATCAAATCGTGACTCGAAAGTTCAACAACCAAAGCGATAACGCCGATATTTTCCGACGCGAACGCTGCACGTGGCCAAATGGATCTCGGATTCGATCGATGGATCGTGGCGGTCACGCGCGTGCGGGGTCACGCGTTAGCGCGTGCACGCCCTCGATCGAGACGCGACTGCAAAAGAGAAACTTATCGTCGTCTTTCATTTTTCGCATACAAATCTTATCTTGCGGAACAGCGATCGCACGGTGACGTGTATTTTTGCACGTTGTCGACGGGCGTACGATCAGCCGCCGCGGCATTTAAATGAGCGATCGTGATAACGATGCTAAATAATAGTGCGTATCGATCGTGACAAATAGTTTCCCAGATAATACAAAAGATTTTTCATTTTCACTGCCGTGAGCAGAAATTGCCGGTCTACAGCACAGTGGAACCATGGCTCAAACTCCTTCTAATTTTTCGTACATTATTCTTACATTACCATATCGTGTTTGAATCCTAATTAAATTGCTAATATTGACCAAGAAGTGATACATACAATTATATAGCTTTTCATACCAACCATGTAGAGTCAAAGTGACAATAAGTAATTGTTTCGAATGAGAAAAATGACTTCTTCAAGTTTCCTAAATGATGAACTAGGGAAACTCTACTCCATGGTTTTTTAAGATGAAGTATGCAATAGTCACACTCTCCAGTTACACGGAACAATCTCTGTACTCCACCCTGTCGCTTAGTACAACCTCCTGCCTAAGGAGCAGCTACAGTAGGGAAATAAACGGAGTGGTGGGAGAAGCAGCGAGCGCGTGAGTGGTCGCTCGATAATGAGACACTCCCGGAGAAGGACCGCCCACAGGGCGCATAGAGCCCACACTTGCGCACTTACTAAGCTACTGCTCTAAAAGGGGAAATAATTGAGATGATTCTGTGATAAGTCAGCAGATGGAATCGTAACAAGTGAAAATATCGTCATTGACGGTGGCCGAAATGATTTTCGAAATGACTTAGTCGGTTAATAATTGGCACAGTTTCGATTGGTCCAAACTATTATTGAGGACAGTTTTCAGCTACGGGGACCGAGACTTTTTAAAGAGGAATAGTTTGAGACATCCTAGGACGACCTTCCACAATTTTTGTACAGCTTCTCCGCTAATTGTCAAGCTTCTAACGGTAATCTCATCACAATCCGCACCATCCGTCAACGTTTAAACGACAACAGAAAGGTCGGCCGCGCCCGCATAATCCGAACCGGCTCGTGTTTTCCTCGGCCGGCGGTTTCGCGCGTCTCTCGCACGACCATAATCGCGTATCAAAAGTACTGACGCGCGAACTCGTTCGAGCTAGAGCTGGTAGTCGGCGTTCCTCGTCGATCGACGTCGACTCCATCGATGCGCACAGGCTGCTTACGTAACGATGCAAATGGATTCGCGAAAGATTCGTGCCGTGGTCAGATGTGCGGCTTTTTTTCTGTTTTATTCCTCGAATCGAATCGCGAATCGTGCTTAGCGAGGAGGCGTCGCTTTCTACGATTCGATTCGGGGAAATCGAAATTGCTTTCGCGACGCGAGGGAACGCGAGGCTCGAGCCGGCGCGACGGAACAATACCGCGCATAGGAACATAGGAAACGTGGGCGCAGATAAACGGTAATGAGACGAGTTACGTAATCGACGAAATTGCGGGTGTCTCGCCGATAATAATTAGCGAGGCAGCGTAATTGGCGAACCGAGAGACCGAGGTAAGATACGCGAGCGCGTCCTTCGCTCGATGCACTTCTACGGTCGATGCGAAGCGTACATTTGCAACCGAGGATTTTGATTCTATCTGGTAGGTTGCCTCGTAATTATTGTCATCTATATTCTTATTTTAAGTAAACTCACGCGACGTATTCGGATGACGTGTTTATGGGAATTTCTCAGAAACAGAAGTTAAATAAAAGTGTTTCCCCTTTTAATAATTTTAATAAATTATATATAATATCGTAACATCGTTCGATTCGTATAATATCTTTATTATAGTTCTGTATTTTACCATCTTCGTCGTAAACGCAAAAAATCCGCAGCCAAATAGTATAATTATGTCTGTCGTCTTCGACAGTCTGTAATGTCGCGAAAGATCATAAAAAGCGGTGGTCAAATACTGGTGATTCAGAACGAACCTAAGTATATTTCTCCACCGAGAACAAAGGAAAAAATGACAGTACTCGTGGCGTGGCCTGATATCTTCAAACCGAGAATCTGCCACGAACGCTCCGAGTGTTACGATTTACACGATGCATGCGAGACAACGTCCTTTTGGAGTGTCGTTTGATAAGATAAGCGAGCAGATATTTGATAGACGATCGTTATGCACCGGGCTGAAACGCCGATTGCCCCGAAAATGCCGAAATCAGCGTTGTAATCGAGTCTGCAGCCATTAACATCGGCTGTTTCCGAAAACCAAAGATAGAAAAATAAAAACATACAACCTTCAACCCAAAACTCTGATAGAATTCCTCAGACATCATAATAATGTTTAAACACTATAACTTGGCTAGTGTACGACAAGAAAAATGTTATTGTCGATGAATAAACTTCATTCTTACAAGAAATTATGAATGACAAAAATGTTCTAATCATTGGGGCCGTAAAATAAATTTTATTTATTATACGCAGGTGCAAGAGGAGTTTAACCCTCCGACGGGTGTGTCTGGGTCTACTTTGACAAGGAACATAAAAATTGACAGTTCAATACTCAGTTTGTGGCAATTAAGTTAAATGAATTTTTGTTGGAATGGAGGTATCGGAAAGATTAATGTGTCCACACTGACATGAAAAGCAAATTTTTAATTAAAGCTGTGAACGGTAATAACCATCATCAATTACATAGTTATAAAAATTGTCCGTTGTTCGAGGGTTAATCGGGGTACGTAACGGTACCAAAGTGTTGGAATGTTAATTACTCGTAATCGCAAGCATTGTCCTGCAATGCAGCGTTTAATTGAATCAAGTATACATATTTTGATAATATCTGCGGGTTTTATGCATAATAGCCGATAGAACGTGCGTCACTCGATCGAAGAAAAAAAGCGATTACGTATTAATTATACATTGCTATACAGATTTCTGGTGTCTCATCCTCCATCGAAACCCAGCTGGATCCTCGAGACGATTCTCGGTCAGGTAGGCAGCGTAAACTATCGGTGCGTTCTTTTTCCCTGCGCACGCATTTAATTGAATGAAATCAAGGACTGACATCATCGCAACCCTCGATCGACTACATCGGTGCCCGTCCTACTCTCCTCGTGTTGGCTCCATCCTTTACCCCGGGAATCCCGAATTTCCCATAGCAACGTGACGGTGCACTCCATTACCCATGACCTCCGCCCTGAGCCTGGCGGGCCTCTATATCTGCGAATCAATGCAGCTCCATTGCGTGCATCCCGGCTGTGTGTAACATTCCCCGAAATGCAGCCGCCTAGCCTAATCGGAGCACGCGATTCCTACCGAGAAAACCACTGGCTCGCCGGTCGATTTCGCCTTTTTCTACCGTGACGAGGTGTGTCGAGCACAGTTCGCGATTCTGCACCTTGCACGGCGGTCCACGACCTTGTTTCATCATCAATTAGAGAGCTTCATTTCTTCACAGGAAGAAATTTGACAAGTTCGGTCCAACATTAAACCATAAAAATAGAATGAAACTATCAAAAAATGATTGTGGGAAGGTTTGTCTAGATCAGGGGTCGGCAACCTGCGGCTCTTTAGTTCCATACGCAAATATTATTTATTTTATAAAAAAAAACATTTAAAAATTGTTCTGAATCGATTAACGATTTACTTGAATAACCATGCAAAGCCAAAGATTATTTTTTTTATCAAAACACTTTATTTATGCGAGTACTATTTATTATTGGCAAGAAAAAATTTTATGGCTCTTTAAAAACTTTGAAATTTTGTAAATTGTAATTTTTGACCACTGGTCTAGATTTAATGCAATACTTTAACCCTTACGTAGCCAAACAAAATGTACATTATATAGATTATTTAGCAAAGAATGCATATTCAGAGAAATTTTGTAATATCTTTAGGGGAACATTAACAAGTTGTTGAAAGAAATTCAGTAAATGGGTGCCGGGTTGGCTAAGCAAGAGTTAAGATTGGTTACAGAGCAACAGAAATTTTGCTGACGTAAAAGAAAGAGGTAAGTCGTCGAGTGGTATCACATGGTAAGGATTTAATGCAGAGGGTAGGATATTTGAAACGGGCAAACAGAACTCAACTCTGATTTTTTAAATGGAATAATTTCTGACGTTCCGTATATTGGGATAGAGCAATTCTGAAACTTGTGAAACTGAAAATCGTCCCATTATCTCAGCAGGATAATGCGCCGATCCGTTCGAGCGGACACGAGCCTACTGCGAGCGAATATCTTAGGCGACTCCAGTCGCACAGAATTAACTAATTGTATCGTGGTTAATTGAGCAGACACCGTTCTGGCTTTGAGACAATTTTGCGAGCAGGGTTCAAGGAACATCGCCCTGTTTTCCCGAAATTATGAACACCTCAACTTCGACTATATATATCAAAACAATTCGTTAAAAATTTGTAATAATATAAAACTAATTTTGGGGCCGAACATTCTAGCTTAAAATATAAAAAATATTCTACCCGATATTAGGCATGGTTACAGAGAGAAAAATTATTAGTCGAAGGTTAGTTATAATACTTCCTCGAAAGGATGTTCGTTTAAATCTCTAAAATAGCAGAATTAGTCTTGGGGAATGGAAAATCGTTGTGGGAATCCAAATCATTTAGATCAAAATAAAAGAAAGGTCAGCTTGATATCAGGAATAGAGGCCGAGAGAAAAATTCTTAGGTGAAACGTGTTTATAAGATAAAGATTAGTTTAGAACTGAGAGTATTAAAAAATTGTTATTATGGGTGATGAAAAATCACAGTAGTAGGACAACTCTTCTAAATTAAGATGCAAAATAGTTCCTAACCCATTCTCAGATACGGTTCTCGTGATAAAAATTCCTGACCTGTTATTTCGTCGATACGAAATCCGGAAAATTCAAATGCCTATAATTTCGCAACAAAATTCGAAATCAGCGAGACGATGATTTAAACTTGGGCTGATTTCGCTGTAAAATGATCGGGTGGCAGCCGTTTTTTTTCTCGTCGATCACGGTATCGCGATGGAAATCGACCAACCCCGCGGACCGCTCCGCGATTTTTTTTTATCGCGGTCAATTTAAATATATTAATATCGCGAGCTCGTTGTTCAGTGTAGGAAAATAACGCGGGGATTTCCCCGGGCGCAGAAATTCACCGGACCCGCAAAAAAGATGCGGAACGCGAGATAGGGGTTCTAGTTTTATCCAGCGGACTTCCGCGAGTCACTGGAACACTGCCTGAATAACTCTCGCCGGTTCCTGACTACACAAATATTCTCTTCATAAATATGTATGCATTATAAATCGGTTATACGCCAGGATCGTTGGCAATGTATCAGAAATAAGAACAAAAGGATGATAAACGAGGAAAGAGCGAGCGAAAGGGTTGGAGGGGAACGAAGAAAAAGAAGAAGAAGTGGAAGAAAATGAGGAAGAAGAAACTGTGGTGGAAGTACGCGTACGTATTCGGGCGACTTAATCGAAACTTATGCGCTGGCCGGGAGTCTGGTTTATTAAAAGGCACGCACGATCGCTGGACTTTCTCACACGAGAAGCATAACGCAAATACCTAAATGTGCCGAGAGGACGCAGATCAAGAGGTGGATGAAACACGTGAAGTGGTCAGAGCTTTCAAAGTGTCCTCTATGAATTATTTTATTGAAACATAAACTATCAAGTATAAAAAATGACGACCCTAAAGCGCAACTAAAAAGTGTCACTATAATTTCAAACGATTATTTTCATCACTTTGTAAGGAATTGATGAACATTTAAGTGTCATACGTACGAATAGAAGGAAATAAATATCAATGAGAATATTTGGTTTAAGATCGAAAGGAATGTTTTGGTTTTGGGATTAACCATTAACCATTAATAAAATATTCAATTAATTAATTAAAATTTTAACGAAGTATTATACATACAATTTCACATGCATAAAATTAAAAAAAAAATCATATGTATACAATGGAATTACTTGAGGTCGGAGGAAATGTTAACTTTTCGAGTTAAAAAAGCTCCGACTGCAAAGGGTTAAAACAGCTTCGAGTGTGAAAGGTTAACCAATCATTAGCTATTTTTGTTGAGCTCGTACGACTTGAATATCAGCAAACGTCTGAGACAATTAAAAAAAATGACTCGGAGATTAATGCGTCGGTTGAGAAGGTGCGCGCAGAGAATTAGGCGCCCTTCCGAGAGGAATCCCTGTCTGTAGACACAAAAGGGATGCTCGAGCGGGGTTGGATGATGAGTAGTGCATTAAGAAAATGCGAGTCTCAGATTCAAGGTGTCCACGGGAGGGACGAGAGAGAGAGAAAATTTGTCTCCGCGACACGGCGGGACAACTGAAACGTTGACGCGAGTAAAGCGTGTTGCCGATCTGAAAGAGGGAACGCGTTCTCGCTCGCATACTCGCTTACATACTTGCTCGCTTGCTGGCTTGCTCGCCTGCTCGAGGTGGACGGGTTAATTTTAGTTTAATCGACCGACCTGATATGAAGAGCTCGCATACAAAAGTAGGCACACGTAGGCGCGCGCGTTCTCGAGAAAAACGAGTCGAAGCACGCCACTATACACACGGAAGGACTTGTTATGCGTTATACTCCAACCGACTGCCTTTGCAAACCTTTCACCCCCGCCCAGAAATATTCAGTTCCGAGTTTCACGACCCTCGGACAACTGCTGGCAACGGTCTTTGCATACTGTACACCCGGAACGAAGGACGCTCGTCATCGCCATGCATACACGATTCTAACTGTGTATCTAGTTAGGGTGGTTTTTCATTTTTTCTACTCTCACCCCTAAAGTTATCAGACTCAATGAGAAAATCGCTTTTTTCCAATACATGTTTCCTATAATTTATTATCAAAAGTAAATGGAATGTCTATTCTTTTTTACCAACAGTTTTGATTGGTATAAAAAAAACAGCATCTGTTTCGTTTTCATGTATTTTTTTTTCAAAAATTTAAGCAATGCAAAACACTATTTTTCTTGCGTAAACAACTCAAGCCACTTGAGAGGTTAAGGGCTATTTTTGCCCGTTGAAGAAAATCTCGAAAGAAATTCCGAACCCTATAGTTAAGAATCATTGTAGTGTCGGTGTTGCGCGTGCTGAGCATTTCCGCGAAAAGAATGTGCCGAAAAGAAGATCGAGATACGGTGACGACTGTGTACACTTCGGTGAGATGAAAGGACGGGTTTTGGGAGAAGGTACACTTCTAGGATGGACAGGATGTGTGTTCGACGAGGAGCAAATGTTTCGACTTTAGACGATTTCTTCAGGCGAGTGTCATGTTCACGTCTCCGTTCACGTTCGACTACTCATTTTTCTACTTGTATCGTTTGAGTTAATTAGATTATTCTGTACATAGTATACGGCGCACAGTGTGGAGTATTTGCCTCGAAGAGTTGACCAAAATGCAACTTTTCATACTCGCGTAAGCTGAGAAATTCTGATTGTCTGAACTATTGGAATATATGAACAATAGTGTACCCATTTTATTTTTTTTAAAACAACATATCTTATTACTTTTATCCTTCGTTGTCTGCAAGTTGGTTCAGTACTAGAAATCGAAATAAACTGAAAACTAATCAACATTTCCGTAATGATCAACTAAAATGAAGATTATTCTCAGTCACCTGAGTAACAGAGCCAACGCAACGCTATGCAGAAGGAACGCGTACTCGCAGCGCTAAGTAAAAGTCGATAAATTTCGAGTAAACAGGATTATCTATTAAAAGATTGTTAAATGTTGACTGCACGAGGGTGAGCTCGACGACGCGTCCTATCGTGACTTCAGCGGCTGCGAGAGGCTTCCGTTTGATGGTCAAAGTGCATACGGATGGGCCGCGTAAATTGGGACGGGCGCGAGGGGTGTCGAGGTCGTTCGGATCGAAATCATTCAATTAAGGTCAGAGGAAGCGGATCAACACCGTCGGGCCCGGTGACTTGCCTCGCACTCCAAGAAAAACGAACTCTCTTCCCTAACAAAATTCATCCGTGCTTTATCCATTGCAGGCGCCACAGTGTCATTTATTCGTGTATCTCTTCTAATAAAACTCGGTTCGTCCAAATATACAATAAAAATCAATTTCCATACTTGATGGAATTTTCACAAAATAGAATTCTATTCCTGTTTCATGGAAATTAAGAATATACACATTGAATAGTCTACAATAATAAGGAGTAGACTTAGGATTTTATTTACTTAAGGCAAAAATGGATGGATGTAATTTAAAACAGTCGAATCATTAAGACGATTTAAGAACGTCCATATGCTTTTTCAATTTACTGTTAAAGATAGTAAGAAATTTATACACAGTTTCAGTGTCTTGTTATTGACGAAGGACATTTTTATTTTGGATAAAGACCTGCAGTCCAGTAATTGGGAATAGGATGAGTGTAGAGGAAGGAGTAAACGTATAGAATGCTTAGGTCAAGCTTGCAAAACCAAGTCCGATTCCCAGTCGTGAGGCTGAATAAATGAAGATCATTATTAATATTATTTAATAGATTCCATTGGAAAACTTCGTCGCGAGACTGACTCGATATTTCCAGGGATCAGTGCTCTTAGACGTTGTATGTATAGACACTAAAAATTGAACGAAACGAGAATTGTGCGTAAAAGATCTCTTGTCCCGATCTCGTCGATCCGAGGGACCTAGGATCGATAGCATCGCAGCGCCCGGCACGATGACCCTCACGAGATTGTGCCTCGCGAGGATTACGGAAGTTAACACTCCCCGGTTGATAAGAATGTGCGGGCCGTTCAACGGAGACGAATCGAATACAAATCAGAGTCGGGAAGAAGGGAAGGTCGCAGCAGCTTCGGGGATAACGAGCCATAAAACGTTGAGTGGTAAATCCTCGCGATCGAGGCTTTCCGGAAACGAGCGTTCGCTCTCCTCCGGTGGAGGATTTTCGGCAGGATCACCGGTGTCGGCCCCGGCGAAAAAGTGAAAAAACCCTGGGTGCATCTGCCGCGACGATAGAGAAAGAATGAACCAGAGAGAGAGAGAGGGTGGGGAGAAAGAGAGAAACGGTAGACGACAGGGAAGCCGGAAATCGAGGAAAAAAAGAGGGGAAAGCAACGGAAGGGCGAGGCGCTTGCGCGACGAGCTCGTTTCCATGGCTTCGTTCGTTTCACGTAGCAACAGGAGGACTTTTGACCCCGTTCGATTGTCCTTCGAAACAACTCAGTACCTCATCGTTTTCTCTACGTCGGCACGGCTCAGGTGAAACGCACCGTTCAAGTACACTTTATGAGGGAAGGGAGCTTTCGCATGATCATAGGGAAAAGGGTCGTGACGATGGGAAATTGAACGGCAAATTTTGTCAGGCGATACTGGCAATCGACAGTAGTCTACTGATGCTAACTGTGGACCCATTATCGATCACAAATCCAATCGATTGATTTTAACACTACGACTGATGCAATTGTTTGTCCGTACCTATAAACTGCAAAGAAGGGTAATTCGCGTTCGGACGATTTCGAACAGTCTCTAAAATTAACGTTTTTGTTTCACACTATTTACAATATAAAATATTGCAACAAACCATTTGTCAAGATCAAGTGTTCTTTTTGTAATCTTATTGCGTCAACGACAATAAAATAAAGTGACAATAAGGTCAAGAAAAACATTATCAGACAGAACATTAAGAACAATACTCTTTTTGTAAGCTTATTGCGACAAAAAAAAATAACTAACGTGGCAGTAAGACATTAACAACGGTCTCTATTCCCCACCGCAATTTCTATTACAGTATGATTTTTTCAAGTACATATGTCTATTAGATGTAACGATGTGTATTATTAGGGACCTGTACACGACAGTACAGAAACAGTTTTAAAATCGAACTGGTCCGACGGGACACCCGCCGACAGATGGTCCCCCACTTCAGCCCTGGTTAAACGCTACGGCGAAATTAGTGTAATTTTCTGCCTTTTAAAGGTGACACGGCCAGGATGGAGTACCAAGGAAAAATTGTAAATTCAGTGTCGAGCACGGACAGGTAGACCGTGCACACCTGAGCCCGCCGGCAACGGTCCGAACGGCGATGAATTTCGAAAGCGACGATTACGAGTGACGCACGAGGTTAATTTTGCAGCCGATCGATGGGCAAAGAAAGTCGTGATACCGACGCGACGCTGAACCGCGCCGCGCGAATCGCGGCTGACGCACAAAGGAATTATCTTAATGTCTTTTGGGATAATTACGCGGATTTTGTTGGGACGTTCTATACGTTTCTGCAAAAAATTGTTCATCTTAGCAAGACAGTTATAAACCATTTGTAGACAGGAATATTTCGAAATATATTCCTCGGTGAAAAAATTGTCTCCATCGATCGCAAGAAACAGGAACTAAGTGAAAATGTCCTTCCGTTTCTAATGACTTCAAGAGTCATGAAATATTACATCAATATTTTTAACCCCATAGCAATCGAAACATTGCTGTATCATTATTCACAATATTATGTAGATTATTAAATATGTTGGTATCTAATCAATTATTAAACATTTAAGTATTGTATGAGATATTATGTATGTCAATTGCAAATGTTTAATACGCGAATGAAACTGTTAAAATCATTAATGTGACAATTACACAAAAGTGTAAAGTACAGAGAAAATAAAAAATTAATCTAAAATTTGTTTGCAACTTCAAGAATGAATTACGCGAGTATTCGTTCTACTGTTCATCCTTGTAATTTTAATACTCTGCTGTTGAAGTGAACATTTGTAAGTTGAAACCGAGAATGAAAAATAAAGGAATCAATCGAAGCTTTCGACTAATTGGATCAGATTTGAGCCAAGGGGTTGAACCACCCCAAGTACCCGACGTTAATGGGGAAAGGAGAACCCATTGCTCCTCTGGATGCCAGGGCGTATCAATTTCCGAATGAATTTAGTCGGATCGAGCGATATTTTCCGTTTCGTGGTTAATCCGCGGAGAAATTTCTCGGTGAACAGGGCTCATGCTCGCGCGAGCTGCCCGGAGTCTCTGCCAAATTGCGATCAGCTGTTTCTACATCAATCGCAGCCGGCGCGCACTGGGTTATTTGCCTCGAAAACCTGGCTGGAACTCGAAATATCAATAGTGTGGAAAATGAATAATATGTGCACTGTCACACAACAACATTCTTTTTTCCATAAACAATAATATATGACAATAAAGCTTATAACGTTCTAAGAAATTTATATTACCCGTTCAACTTGGATGGAAAGACAGGTATTGAGATAACGTATTAGCTCCTTTTTCTGTGTCTTTACTGTGGTTGCAATAGAATAAAAAAATATGGAGCGCTAAACGATATTAACGTAATCTTCGTGGCCGCTCCACGCTTTTATTTATAGTCACTGATATCTAAAAAAATGATTTACTCCTTTTTAGTGCATTTTTTTATTTTCTACTTTTTTGTAGTCTTTACTACCAGTGCGTATTTAGTAAAGCCCGGGTTCAATTCCCGCTGAGGTACACTGCCGAGATTTGTTTTATCTGCTAAACGCACAGTTAAAAAGAATTTTTTTTCATATTGTATTGTCATCCAGTTCTGAACTATGTTTAAAGTTTCAAGTCTCTAGCTCATCGGAAAGTGGTTTAAAATTCGATTACAAGATCTGATGCAAACACCACGGCATGATAATACCAGCGTGGTAATAATAAGGATAGAAGTGAATGTTTTTTATTTTGAGAGATGCAAACTTATAGTAACCAGAAAATTTATTTCCCTTCGACGCTCCCCTTTAGTTTTTATTTATTTGATCGTTTAGACAGTGATTTACGTAATCTTTGAAAAATTCAGTGCCAACAGGTGCCAAAGCCACATGTTCTCAGCAATTTATTGCAAAGTATACGTGTACAGCAATGCCAAAAGAACATAGAGCTTTTTGAGCTTAATAATTTTGGAAATATTCTTTAATAAAAAGTCAAGGTCGTCTCTTCGAGATACCGGATTGGAACATGTTTGAAACGAAAGTTAAGAGGTATCCGATGATTTAGAAATATTAACAAACAAAGATTATTTTTTAGACAGAAGATGAAGGTCACCCTGAAGCTGTGCAATGGCATATACGTTTGAGTTGAGAGTATCGTAGCCGACGTCAGGAAGAATGTCATCGGGCGACTACACTACGGCCTTGAACCTCGAAATAACGCTAAAACAGTGTTGGCCAGGTTTTCGGGCCAAATACCCCGGTGAAATATCCCGCGACGTCGCCGGGGATCCCGTTTATTCGCGCAGGAAGCGAGCCCCAGGCTCGACACGAGGGCTTCCCGAAGTATTTTGATCCTTTGTCCTGGTGCAGCGAGGCGGACACACCGATCCTTTTGAGAACCACGGACGAAAAAGTAGACGCGGAAGAGATCACCCCGGCGAACTGAATACGGTCTTTTTCCGACTTCGCGAGAACGCACTTCGCCGTGGACTCTCTTTTCAGCTTTGTCGGGAGTGCACGTTTTTCTCTCGACGACGACAACGACGACTGCCATAAATACCAGCGCCGGACTATGGAGACTTTCACTCTCATGCCTCCTTTTTCAATCGGGCGTCGAAGACTCTTATTGAATCATTGCGCGGCCCCCAGCTCTTTGGCTAGGTTTCAGTTGGAACTAGCGTGTACTAGCGTGTCTCCGTTGCACGTGGAGTCATCGCTGTGTCTCGCTTACACAATACTACATGTCACCTAAACATGCTGGTCGATCATAAATGCATAATTCTACTTGGAATCCAAGTGAACAATCTGCGAAACCAGAAAATCGAGCCAACGATTTTGCAGCAGTAGATACAGGTTGACACCATCGTGATGAAAGAAATTTTGATTTTCGAAGAGGGGAAAATCAAGGAGGAAAAATATTGAAACGAAGCTGGAGTCGAATCTGTAAATGTTGATCATCGAAGTGAGAAAAGGTACAGTTCTAGGGAATAAAAAGAGAAAAGGGCTGATCGTTGTGGCAGTTGAAGCTTGCAGCTCCGATTCTCGAAACAAAGAAGCATGGAAGAAAAATGTTAGGAAGTAGCAAAAACTGAATCCTTTAAGGATTCTTTCTCGGAAATAAAAAAGAAAAAGGATTGTAGAAATAAAGACTTCGTCATTGTAGAAATAAAGGCTTGCAGCTTCAATTCTTCCAAATACAGAACCAAGAAAGGGAAACTTTTTAGCACGGCGAGAGCTAAATTCTCAATGGTTGGTCATCGAAGTGAGAAAAGCTGCGATCTTCAGAAATAAAACACGAAAAAATGGTAAAGCAGGGTGGAAAACAATAAAAAGGGGGTGAATGGCCGTTGTAAAAGCGGCAACTAGTCCAGAAAATAAAAACTGGAAAGATTGAACTGTAATAAGAGAGAGCAACGAGGTTTCATTAAGGTTAATTGTTTTATCAAAAGAAGCTCTAATATCAGAAGTTGGAGACACAAAAGCGGAAAACATTAAACTAATGCAGTCTTTAGAAATGAAAAAATGATGGAAGGAACCGACTAGAACTCAATTCTAGAATAGTCATCCATTAGAAAAAAATGAAACTGAAATCCCCAAAACCACAGAACAAGAAGAAGATTGCAACATCCCAGAGCCCGATACAATCGACCGTTCAACCGTAAAAAACTTCGATAGATTGATCATTGCACCGAAGAAGCTGCTATCCACAAAAATTAAAGAAAGCGACGACCAGAACAGAGACAAGCGTCGAATCCATGAATACCGAACATGTTAGCGAACTGTAACGCATTAAAAATTGAAAAAAGCAAGAAGCTCCGAAACGAATCGGTCGACATCCACGAAGTCGAATCGCAAGGATGCGTAGGGTCGCGCGGGTCGGTCACGACTCGCGAAAAGGTGCGGGTCCAAGAGAAGAAGAGGGCTCGAAGGAACAAAGGAGAACTCGTTTTACACGGTGCCGCGAGGCGGAACTTTTTCCTCTTGTTTTTCCCTCCAGGCTCTTTGACGACAGTAGAAAATCATCGATTCCGCGGCGGCCACGACGCGAGCACGGTCACGTAGCCATGTGCAGTTTGACGGTGTCGTTAGGCGATTTCCGTGTAATCGAATGCGCCGATTCTCAAGGATTAGCGACTGGGGAGTCCCGCATTTACAGCGGCAGTGCAAACGCGCGTTACAACTCGCGCGAACGAGGTTACATCAGCCGTATCTACGGATCCCACCCCTTTAAACGATTCCATGGGGGTTGGGAAAACCCACCCTCAATCACTGGTCACGCGTGACCCGCAGCTATAGTTGCCCATTCGAGAGTTGGCACAGTGATTGGGTCCAAATATCAACCCCTTGCATCCTGGATTTTTGCTCAATTTCGTTTCCAACAACGCTCTCATCGTGCGAGTGTTATGTTTAATATGTACTCCAAAAAATTGTCATTCGATTGGCACTAATTTTAAACAATTTTCTTTAGCCGACTACATTGAACGTGTACATTGCATATCTTATTGTAAGTAAGCAAAGAATGATCTTCCAATTAATGACAATGACGAACAGGATTTCAGGGACAGTTTAAGCGAGAAAAATTAACCTGTTCTATATGTTTGCCAGGGTCTCGGTGCCAACAGCCGAGCTTCCAACTACAGTTTCCTCTTTTCCCCGATGCGTGGACCAATGAAACGCGAATAATTCTGTTTGCACAGTTGCCGGGTGTACGATATCTGGCCCACACGCGAATACATTGCTCGATCCGAAGAGAACGGTTCCTACCTCTCCGCTCGCTAATTCTGTATCTTCCACGTATTTAGACGAGCTCTGTGTCTATATCCGGCCATACACGCACACCGAATTTCCACAAATTATCATGGGACACGTTTGATCGTGGAAACTTGCCCCGCGTCGTCTCCCGTCAGGTGCACTCGCATCGACCAACGGGACAAACGAACGGCTATCTCCTGTATTCGGTTTGCAACCCGATTTTCTTTTAATTTGAATCGACGAGATTACAAAATGAATTGGACCTTTAATTAAAGACAGTCTATAGAACGTTAGGATGACTCAGTTGTCACGTTCAATTTAAGTTAACTGATCCTATAGACGTACAATGCTCTACTTAGATTTTATAATGTTTTATAGTTCTTTAAGGGTTATTTTTTAGACAACTTCTGAGGCTTCAACAGTGTGAAATTATTGTCAGCGCACATTCGAATGGAACTCCAGATTAAATAATCTTTCTAAAGGTTGAAAGTGGATTAACAAACTGGGGTGGTTTACGTACAATATTAATTATAGAATCTGTATCCAGGCGATAATTGTTCCTTTTTCAATAGGTAATCCGGTGGCGTGGCAATCGCACCAAGTATGCTATCAACTTTAAGGATTGACTTGAAGCCCTCGGAATAAATTTCCGCTAGAAAAAATTCCTCGAACGTGTTCCACAATTCCACAGTTCCATCGAAATCAGAATTTTCAGCTGGGGAAAAATTTTCTTGTCTGTATACCAAGAGAACAATAGAGGTTGAAAAATGCTCGCTTCGAATTAAACGCCAGCTGACTGAAGAAAATGAACCCAGTACAGAAAACGTACAATATCAAGAAGAGTATAACATAAATCATTAAAAGACCTATCCCCGCACAGGAATGGTAAAGAATCTTAAGAAAAACCTATAACACTCTAAAGTACCAGTTTTGTTTAAATGTAATATAACAAACATAATATAACAAAACTGCTTTGAACGTCTATACTTTCCAAAAACCCATCGAACATTTATACAATAAATCTTAAATCACTCCAAGTTCATATATTTCGGTTATCAACTCAAAGGTTATTTAAATTCAGCCTATAACAATCGTTAAAGATATTCATTCGGATAACAGTCTCTTTTCGAGACAAGAATAACAGAGACGATGCGATTCGTGTCGCAGCGGATGAAAAGAGAATCGATTGAGCCGAGCGAAAACTCATCGATCAGGTCTGGATATATGTTCGGATGGAAATTGAATAAAAATTGCCGCGGGTTCGAGAGAACTATGTACGCTCCTGGGTCGTACGATGGCATGGCTCGGTGGTGGGGAGCAAGAGGGACAGGAGAGGGTTGTGAAGTTTCAGAAAAGAAACTGCCGGCTGAGCTGGAAACGAACGCAAGGTAAGGTGAAGGGGGACACGATTGTACGCCACTTGAAATCACCGCGACTGCATGTGTTACTATGCTACGGTGTCGCCCTCGATGTTGATCCAACGAACCACGATGCACCCTGTTATCAGAAGTTGCGATTTCTGTACCGAGATGGCGAATCCGTCGCGGTTACTTTTTTATCGTTTACCCAAAGCGCCAAACAGACTAGATTCAACATATACTTTTATACTTTCTCTATCTTCGTATCTTTAAATTATTACAAGTTATAGAATTCAATATAATTGGACCTAAGCTGCGGTAATGTGTACACAGTGCATCGAGGCATGCATTTTTGGTTTATAGAAGAAGCTAAAGCTAGAGCTATGTTTTTAATAAACAATCTTTTCTACCCTGTCGATAAACGATTTCTAATTTCTACAGAAAATCTTTCTACGTATATCTTGGTCAATTCGAAATTTAACACTAGATGTTACGAAGCACAAAGTTGACTATTTTCATTACCTTATAAAAATAATGAGAATGTATCTATCCAGATTTTAGTAAAGTGGAAAAATACATTTTTAATCTTACTATCATATCTTACAAATGATGAAGCATATGTTTATATCGTAATGAAAAGATGCATCTCGTAGAACTACATCCAGAAAAATCGATAATTAAGATATGAATGGACTTAGGCCATCTCAGACCGCTGGAAAGCAGTTAAGTATGTTTTTGCATTCAATATTTACATAACAAATTAATACGATCCACTGAACGCACAATGGGTTGCATTATGAGATCGTCACGTGAGAAAAATCGTTAAAGCCCTCATTCTATAATAAAACATTGCTGTTTTAACATTTAGAACTGAAATCCCGTAAATCGAATTGTACAAGGCGCCATGGATCTATACAGGACACGAACGATCATTGTAGAAGCCTGCTTAAAATATTCAATTATCAATAATGATTGAAAGAAAAACTCACCTTTGCATTTGACCCCCACTTTCCCAGTGCCCCAAACATAATCTTCACCTGAAACAAGAAGAGAGATAAAACGAATGCAGTGAACGATCGTGAACTTCGCACAGTACAGTAAAAAAATAATACTTAACATTGAAATGAGATACTTACAGTGTTTACAAAGAATAGGAATTAAAAAATATACATCTACAAGGTCATGATCACTCTTCGGTTCCGCGTTGACTGAATCAGTTACATATACTGGAAAATAAGTTACCTAGATCAATAAATTAATTTTATATTGTAGTTACATGGTAATGAATCGACTGCGGATTTTATACATTTACAATGAAAATACAACTGCAACTTGTACCGGTAGAAAGATAAAACGAGTCGAAAGAAATTTCAGAAAATTTGTATTTTGCATATAAATCTGCAGTCTAGCGATTGATAACTGTTAAGTACCGTATGGTCCATTGCTGAGGGTTACATAAGACGACTCTTCTTCATTATGAGGGTCTAAGTACGATGATAAGTTTCCTTTCAGCATTAGGACTTCCTCTAATGTACCTTTAGTATCTGTAAAAAAGAATCAATCATTCCACAACTTGCCCTTTATCGATCGTACATTTTAAATTAACCAAGCACCTACTAACCGGTACAAAGTGTTCCTTTCAGTTCTACCGCTGTTCACACGACTATGAGCACCAATGTATCCGTTCTCTCCAAATCGGAGTGTTATCCAAAGTTGTTGAAGAAATAGTTACATTAACATGTTACTTTCTCCATGAAAAAATATATTATTACTAACTCATTTGTCAGTCGTACATGGTACGCAAACACCGATAGCTTTGCACAACTCTGAGATCACAGAACATAATCTCTCCTGACTGTTGCGCATTATCTTTGAGGACTCAAAGCATTTTTCCGATCGTCTCAGATCAGATTGTAGCCGGACACTCCGTGTACAGTGCTCAGGAGTACTTGCAACTGTTCAAGCATCGTTTATAAAAGCCGATCTTTACCAAATATAGAGAAAACTCTGTAGTTACTATTTCCTCAGTCAGAACAAATTTGATTTCTTCTCTCCGTTGTATCAAAGGGCACCGTAATTATCAAAAACTTACAGTAACTTTTTCTTTAAGGCTATTCACTTGTATACATAGAATTATATTTAAAAATCTTGCTCAGTAAATATATATATTTGTATTTTCATATATATACATATATATATCTTATGTGTATATATATATTTGTATATATATATATATTTGTAAAGCGATATATGTGATGATGAGTTATGATGATTTCTCAGGTGTCAGCTCCTCCGAGCATGTAAAAACATTCAAAGTAACTTGATATGAACACAATGATAATTAGTCATGCACGACAACGCGATGCACTATATCTTTATCATTCTCCTTTGTATTTCTTCCTTGTAGACCCGTTCACGTGTACCACTTCCCTCGATCGGATATTTATTTCATAACGTTTCATATCCACTACCACCTTCTGAAGACTACTCTAAATCCTGTAACAGAAAAATCATACCGAAATTTTAGACAGGAAAGATAGCGAACGGTGTCACTAACCATGCACGGAATCTCGCGTGAATCGCGGGATTATTTAATTTCTAATACATAATCAGATTGAAACAAGAGCTCACTATTTACATAGCTTGCCTCTACGATACACCCTAACCCCATAAACCACACAAACTGTCCCGAGCCTCGTTTCCGAAATCTCACCGTACGCGTCCGAGAATACAGCAAGTACGTGAATTCGTGCGTGGTACAAGGTGTAGTGCAGTGTAGTGTGCAATTAGAAAACAGAAGTTCACAGTACGTCGTCTTATGATAACACCGATAAAGAAAAACGCATACGAAGAGAGGCACCGTTCACCGTCCACCGTCCACCGAAGCCAGTGACGCAGACGGACTCACGTATTCGTCAGTCGGCAAATTTCTATCGCCATTGTGTCGCGAATTGAAAAAAATATCCTTCGTCCCGACGAAATGCACACTTACGAGGATCGCGACAGTTCCTGTCGATCACATGGCGGCTCTATATATATTTACACACAAAATAGTGGAGCGCACGCCTTCGATGACGAACAGCGAAGCGAACTTTACACAGGCGTGTAAATAATTCGGGCCCACTAAAAATTTCCACTTTTCCGGCGAACGTGGCTCTCCGAGTTTGAGGAGCGACGGAGAACGCGAAACCCAAGAACAATCGAGAGTAATTCGGTTCTTTTCCGTAAGGATGGAATATATCAGTGGGGAAGCGATATCAGTGGGGATCAGTGGGGATACACGGAACGAGACTTGACAATACGCGATTCATGGGGCCGATTCAAAGTGGAGAACACTACCTTCGCGGTTCGGCACATCGGGTCATCAAGCTTTCCAGGTTCGGGCTCCCGTAGATCGGCAAAAAACTTGGAAAGATCAAAGGATTAATGACAAAGAATTGTTTCTTTTGGTCGCAGTACGAGCAAACACGGTTAGGCCAGGCCAAGCAGCTGAGGGCGCTGCGATCCGCCATCGTTTATGCTTCATCCTATTCGTCGGAACTGATCGGAAACTTGATTGCCCGAACACGTTTCCGATCTTCTTACCACACTCTTATCAGCTCTTATCAAGCCAAGTTGTTTTAAACTGTTTCAAACATTCAATGTGATTCAATCTTTTATGTTTCAATGGATTTCGTAAATTAATATATTTAGTCACGTAACGCTACTTTGGTGTTAGTATGACATGACGAAAATCATGATTTATTTATTAAATTTTATTATTCATATAATCTATAATGTAGATGTGTGTGGTAACAGATATTACCGTTTCAAGAGTTACGTTGTGTGTGCTGTAATCTAGTTCATCAGTTGGTTGTTCTATTTCGATTGATTTGGATAGAGTTGGTATTGCAGATCACGCGACTCGTTCCGATCGATACGGTAGGAAGTGGCACAGAAAGATAAAGAAAGTTTTATATGTCATATTCTTAAAATAATAATAATAAAGTTAAATGTCTGAATATGTAAGAAGACTTAGTCACTCAATTTACATTAATCTTCTTTATCGTTCAGATAGGCTGGATTATCATAATTATGATTTCCTAGAGCTTTATCTATGTCTTTTATATCATAATTTGGTCTTTCATCGTTTTCACTGCTATTAGTTGTAGCATTTCGAGCGAATTTTTTCTTGCGTCCTCTTACAATTCTAGAACGACGCTTTTTATCTTTTGGTACGTTCGAAGATATTGCTTTAGACAAGCCTAAGATAATAATATTATAAATGAAATAGAACGTATGAAATATAATAAGATATAATAATTAACTCAAAGTTAATACCAGATTCGGCAGATTGATTTAATTGTCTTTGGAAGAGAACTTCAAAATTGCGAGACATCTTTGGAGGATTTTGAACATCTTGAATAGTTCTCTGCACTCCTGAATATGACATTCTAGTATTTGCCATAGTATGTATTGTTTCATTTTCTACTGCATTTTGGTGTCCGTCTACTATATCTCCTACGTGTTTAGTAGTGATTAAATCATCCGACAGAACTTTTTTCTGAAAAATCAAATTTTATCTATGAAACAATTGTAATCTAAGGTATGGAATTACAGAATAGTAATATTACTTTGCCACAGAAATGTGAGTTTAACTTAACATTGGCGATAACGTGTGTAAACGTATCAAATCTATGAACCAGCATCGCTAAAAATTGAATAAATAAAATTATAACAAATGCAATTATGAAGAGAAATCCTATCGGTTCTAGATGCATATACGTCCTCTTTATGTGCATCTGAAAAGTAGCGTTAAATTATAATTAATTTTTATCACGTTACAAATTACAATGCTAATGAAAAATCTAAAGCTTACTTCCTCTCTGACCTCATCGAAAGTTATATTATATTTAACAGAAAAAGGCCATTGAAAGTGTAAAACATCCTTGTTAATTTGTAATAAAAAAACTGCCACTACAAACAAAGTATTCAAAGTAAAGAATTTCAGAAGGCACTCGTTTCGTATATTTACCAATCCCTTTGCAATCTTTTTCTGAAAGAAATTTCATATTTTCAAAACTATTATTGCTCATTTTCTTATCCTATAGTTAAGTGTTTATGAAATCATACTTGTTCTTCTACATCGTTTTCGATAGGATATAAATACTTCGCGATCAATTGTTTCCAAAATTCCTCTTCCGATATAGATAGAAAATCTACGTTTCCAGATTCCATGTGCTTACTTTTAAGCCAACAAGGACTTATCAAATAATTGACGGGTTCGTTATAAAGAGAATTGTACGATTGTATCGAAGTTGTACTTTCCAAATCTGCGTTCGCATATAATTCATCTTGGATAGTGTGATCATTTTTATCGTCGCGCGTACTAGTTTCGTTGTTGCTGCTTACTTCTGCATTATCTTTTGATATATTGTCGATCCTATAATTATTATATACCAATTTCAGATTAATAAATTTATTACATCATTAATTTATCTATAAAAATGGGAAACTAAAATTTTATTAATTACCTTTCTATTTTCTCTAAACGAGTATTAATTTCATTTATTGCATTGTAAATAGATAGTAAATATTCCTCTTGTCTTTTCGAATTGTTTCTACAGAAATCATATTTGAAAGAATTGACAAATGAATTTATCCAATTATTATCGTTTTGTCTCAGTTGCGAATCATTAGGTTCCTCCGATGACTGTAATAGTAAAATTATAATTAATAAACCATTTAATAGATTAAATGTTGTTTTATAAAAGTGTACCTTTATCTGTTGCTTGGATTCTCTAGTACCCCATGTAACATTATGTACATTGAAAATAGAATAAATAATAAGCAACATGTACATCGACGGTACCGTAATATAATAAATGATTGCATAATTCAGGCATGATATTTCATGCGGATGCATAAAACCTGTTAGCATAAAGTGGCTAATCACGATAAAAAAGAGAAGGGTGTTGGGTGCGAAGATTCCTTCCATTGCTACTTCTAGTAGAATTCCAACTAATACAACTATCATTACTAAACCATATATAATAGTAATAATCTCGGCTACGATAAGCTGCAAAACATGATCATGTAGTTGAATTGGCCACTTAATTTTAGTAATTTCTTTTAAACGACACATAACGATTCAACTGATTACCTGTATACGATCTTCGAAGAAGAAACAAACTATTATAAAAACAATTATCGGAAGCAGATTCAACCAAAAACTGGTCCAGTTGTCTATTTGAAAAGAGGTGACAAATGCACCAGCCATCATTAGATAAATAAAAGATGGTCCAATAATAGTGCTTCCTATAAAATTATGCTTAGCGTTTATATATAATTTATATATCACCTTTTATTTCTTATTAATTATTTTGAGGAACCTACCTGTCAATATCCATTGGTATACAATGTAAAGCCAAGAGATATCACTATTCAATTTTCTGGTTTCTTTCGATGTATTTAATAGGTCAAATATGTTAGCCATAGTGGATGGGATCCATCGACGACGTTGACTATAAAACTCTTTAAATGTTTCCGGAGCATGTGTATAAGCATCTCCGGCTGCGCAATAGTCTACCTAAGGAAATGAAATAATAAATGGTTCATAATGAAAATTTTATGTAAATTCATGATAAAAAGTTTTTTATAACAATGTATAATGCAAATTCTACCCTACAACCAGCTTGCAAAAGCAATGTGCAAAGCCATCGATCTTCTCCTTGATCGTACTGAATATAATGTTTGGGTTCAGTCGATCTAGTCGCGTACTTTGCTATGACGTTACGTTGCATTAAAGCTTTTGCTCTGAAAAGAGAGAAACAACCAGGACTACAAAGAACCGAACCAGTAATATGTTCCGTTGATTTTTGAAGCCAATGCCCTATGGCGTATTCAAATTTTTGAAACCAAATCATTAGACCTGTGCAACAATGTTTTATTTTATTTCAATTTAATAACTATTAGTTGTAAAAAATACCTTTTCCAACTGGATGAATTCGTCCACAGGCTGCACCTAATGTCCTATCTTTCTTCATTAAGTCGATTAATGCCTTGATAGTTACCGGTCGAAAATCAACATCACCGTCTAGCGTTAGAATATAAGTATTTTCTGTTATTAATTCTTTACGATCAACATCGATCGATGGGTCCATCAAGCGATAGCCAAGAAGGTAATACATGTACATGACCTGTGTCGAACGTTAGACGTCAATAGTTTAAAACATCGATAAGAGTTTCATCGAATAGTTAATGATGTTAAAATACCTGGCTCCATCTTTTTCTGTGTCGTATTCTATTTTTATCTTTAAGGTGTACCGTTAAACGTATATTTCCAGGTAAAGTCCAGATTAGTTGACCGCCATAGGGTGTTGGATATTTGGTTGGTGATATCGGGCACATGCCAAGATTTTTCACAGCTTCTTCCATAGTTTCCAAAAATGTTGTCACATAATTGTTTATTTGTGTTTCGTGTTCTGAGTGATTACAGGATCCGATACAACCGTGTATACAGCAAAATGCGTCGTCGAAACATATGTGTGCTGAAATAACGATTAAATTACTTTCATTTAAATCATATTAATTATTAATTTAATACTTACTATCTAATTCATAGCAGTCTTTTTTACACTGATCTTTATCTAGTCGTAATATACTTCCAATCAGTCCCATCATTTCTTCTTTAGTTTCGTGCCACATGGTAATGCACGCATAAATTTGAGTGTCACAAGCATCTTTCTTATTAGTATTTTCTTCTGAAAAACCCGTGTCAGAAATGCTTGATCTTTCCATTTCTTGTATATGGTCAGCCTGAAATAATCTTTTATTCTAAATACATCAAGATTAGAAAAGGTTTAATTTATCGAAGAAGAGTGAAACGAATACCTTGAATTGCATAGTCACATCAAAATGCTCTTCGATTTTCTTATTCGATCCTACAAACTGATCAATCATTAGAGAATCGTACGTTGAATTATAAAAAATTTTTTCCATGGGAGCGAGTTTCTCTTTTTGATCAAACCATAATTGTTGCAAGATCCAAATTTGAGATAACCACCATATTATCCAGCACCATACATGCCAACTTAGGATAATCTCTTCTATATTGTTATACATGGGTGCTTTAAAAAACAGATAATCCGATAGGTAATTATGAAACGCACATGAATCTTCGTTTCTTCTAATAGAAAACATCATTATTAAGAATATCGTCCCTGGTGTAACTAAATTTATTGGAAGAGCAACACCAAACTTGTGCATCTGTGTTTTATATGCAAATATTGCTATAATAATATTGAGAACAATTAGACATTGCAATGAATTGTTGTATCATACATAATTATTGTAAAATCTTGTACTCACCTATTCTATATATGAGGAATCCACAGAAAATTTGAATTAGAAAAGTATATAAAGGTGTCTTTTCTACAGTGGGAGTGTCTTCCTGCTGAAATTCGTTGTCTCCAAAATAGAATACTGTGTTCAGCGTATTTTCAACGAAAGAAGAATCTGAAAGTGGAACTAATTCCACATTGTATTGACTCTTTCCTAGAAATTCGAAAAATTCTCGAAACTGAATTCCTTTAAAAATTGAAATCACAAGAGCACTAGAAATGAATATCAAACATCTCCAAAGTGCTATGTATCCTTGTAATAAATGACGGCTATTTTCTAGATCTGTTTTTACTGCAGCTAAAATCTTTATAAGACCTGTTCACAAAAGAATAGGTAACAATCTTGATATGCATATAATCAATAGATAACATAAAGAAATGTTGTTGTTTACCGCAATAACTGTGAACAGAAACATAGTTGAGCCACCAACGACAAGAAGATAATAAAAGCGATACAGAAAGAACCCACATCTGATGTATACACAAAGGTAAAACCAATCCAGATCCTTGGGCAAGTAATGCTAAAATATTGCACGATAATATAAACATTTTAGATGTTCCTGTATACTTCTGATTTTGGGAGAGTAAATCTGTAATAAAAGACGTGTGCGTTATAAAATTGTAATTTAAATTATTAGAATTTAAACAAAGTTGACTTACTTATTAGAACAGGTACGAAAAACATACAACTACATATTGCTGCAGCTTCTACAGAGTTAAGCTTTGGAAGACTGTAGAAAAGTAAGAGCGCTAAACCAATAGGATGAAGAGTTTCCAATGCAAGAAATATTGCTAGATTTAGTTTCTTGGGCATCTTCTCATTTTTTTTGAAAATAGAATACCATATAGACTGTAAAATGCTGAAACATTCCGGTACAAGGAACATAAAGATGATGTACCATGTCCAGACTGTTCTACTTTCTGTGGAAGTTTTTGTCTTCAAATCTTCCTTACTATCTGCAGCAATAATAATCATTTTAAAATAAAAAAACTGATACTTATAAACATCACTCATCTATACGTAACGTTTAAAAATTACTTGAATAATAACGGCACGGTTTTGTAGTATGTTCTTCATCGAGTTGCGAAACTGCAAACAGGACTGCACATTTGGCAATTAAGCCACAGCTAAGGATAAGAATGAAAATGATACCGTACATAAGAACTTTAATAATACTCAAAATAAAACCGAGCCATTCATTATTTTGCATCGATGGGCTTTCTTTTTTTGTCGGAACCTTTTGAAATACATCCCACGATGAAACATTTCGTTCGACCCTAAAATTAAGCAGAGGTATTAATATGAATAAAATTTGGCTTTTTAACACAAATTTGAAAATAATTAGTCCTTAAATGCCTTACGCTTGTTCAGAAATTGTATGTCCATTTTTCGATTCGAAAAAATCGTCCTCGTAATTTTCAAAATCAACGAATAACGACGAATTAAAATTTTTTTTTTCTTCCAAATTTGACATAGCGTGAGTTAAATTCTCCGAGGTGTTTCAGTGCTCACGCGGTGATTCATTTTACTGCCGAAATATTCATCGACATATCATGTATATCGATAAACTGATAAGATTCGGGATTTGTCGAAAGTAGTTCATTGCTATCAATGACCACACGAAAATGAGGAAATAGGGGATCGTACGTTTCAAAGAGATAAGAAGTTCTTTACCAACATATCTCAAAATGCTGTTTATTATTCCCAAACTTATCAAAAGAAAATAAAGCATTTTCAAGCATCGCAAATACCGGTAAACATAACACATTATGATATGTTTTAAAATAAATGTTGACAAGAGATGTTAGAAATTAATCGATCTGTAGAAAATTCGAAAGAAAATAATAAATAATTGATACGATAAACACGCAGATATAGGCTGAACGATTTGATCCGCAACAGTCTGTAGGTGCGCAGATATTTGAAGTTTACCGCTATTCCAGGTCGAAGTCGAATTTCTGAATCGTGTTATTCGATAACAAATAATCGATAATGAATGATCTCGTGTGTAGCACCTTTCACGAGATAGGTTTCTGTCTGTGAATTACGTTTTGTAATTGATTTATCAATAATTGCGTGTAAAGTTAAATGCCGGATTAAGTTGTTCGGCATCGTTTAAGTAAGTTCGTAAAGGAATACGGGAGTCGTGAAGCGATGTGGAGCGTCCTGAAAGCTGGCTCCGAGTTAGGTCTGGGTTAGGTTGATGGCTCTTGAGGCCGGAGCCTTCCTTGTTCAAATGAAAGTATTAATACCGAAGGTTGAAACGGGTTTAACTGCGGAATACTTTCATTCGAGTACTTTCAAAGTATTCTGCCCCTGAGAGTGTTCCTATACTTCAGGGGTAGATCCTCCTCGGTAATTCGTTTTTTTCAAAAATGGCATCGCAAAGTCAAAATGCTACGACCGCGAGTTCAACTGTATCACCGGCGAATGGATCATCCGGACCGACGACGACCACCTCGGTCTGCGCCACGAAGATGCAGTCGCTCGCTTCTACACCATCCTCGCAACCCTACGAACAAAATTCGTCGCCGTCTTTGTCGCCGTCCCCGTCCCCGTCCCCATCCCCGTCGCCGATGCAACAGCAACAGCATCAACAAACTCTGCAACCCAACAATGTAGAAGCAATCGACAAAAACTCTTTAAATACGTTGAAAGTATGTGCTTCCTTATTACTATCTACACTGCGGATCTTTATGCAAAATAAACATTTTCCACCTGAATTGCAACAAACTAGAGTAAAATATAAATTTAGTATTGTGTTATCTAAGATAATAAAAATAAAATCTAGAGCATTTTAGAAATATTTGGAATAATAGATAAATTGAATAATTCGCTAAGATTATAAAAGGAATAGTAGCAAAAATGCTGTGAAGTGTATTATGTCTAAGAGTAAAATATAAATTTATGTTTTCTCTTGATATGTTTAGCGGGTTGAAAATAATGTAATAGTATTCTTAACGCTAGGGTTACATGGACCTCTAGAAACAACTATTTCACATTTTAACATGTCTGTCAAAATTTTTCGATATATTTTTGCAAATATTAAATCGCAATTTTCATGTTAGTAATTTCTTCGATCTTTCTTGTAGCGTAATCCAAAAATGGACCTGAGCAAAAGCGATTTATTGAAATTGTTAGGACATCTCGAAGGAGAGTTACAGGCAAGGGATATTGTAATAGCAGTATTAAAGGTAAAGTTATTTTGTATAATCGATTAACAAGGATCTTGCAAATGATTAATTGAAAATAATATAGAATCTCGTTAAGAATACAACTAATATTTTTGTTAAATTTTAGTCAGAGAAATTGAAACATCTGTTACATACTCAATATATGAGTAAAAGCACAGATCCGCATGCTGCGCTTATTCGGGATATGGGGCTAATAGGAGACATAGGATTAATGGGACACGAATCAAATCAAATACATCAACAAGTTGCTAGTTTAGAAGCACTTGTTCAGCAACAAAGACGTATGAAGTCTAGGATGACCAAAATTCTTAAAGATGCCGAACTTAGACACAGAGCAGTATGTTATTCGTTTCAGAAATATAATGTTTTCTTATGTGACTAACAATGTTTTCCCTGTGCAATCTCTATTTATTTAATTTTAGGTAATCAAGGAATTAGAGGAAGAGAAACGGAAACACGAGCACGATACTGCCCAAGGTGACGATATAACATATGGACTTGAAAAAGAGAGGACACGATTGAAGAAAGAATTAGAATTAGAAAAGCAAGAAAAAAAAAGACTGGAACTAGATTTAAAGAAAGCGAACGATGCTCAAGAAGAAGAGAAAACACGACAAAAGCAAATAGTACTTCTTCTATTGGCTGAACGTAAAAAAATAATCATGAAATATATAGAGGAAAGAAAGAGATCAGAGGATTTGGCACAGATACTAAGCGAGGAAAAAGTGAGAATAGATTCCATGGCCGAAGGACTTGAAGAAGAAAGTAAGAAATCCTTGCAAATGGAAGCAGAGTTAGAGAAACAACTTGCACAGTTCGATATTGAAAGGCAACAGTATAGGCAAGCTTTAGCAAAAGAAGAAAAAAGGGTGAAAGATCTTGAATTAGAATTAGAAAAACTTAGAAACGAAATGGATGTATTGAAAGAATCTCAAGCACGCGGTTCTCCGAGAGGAGTGGGTACTACTCCGCCACCTCCTCCAGCCAAACCGGTTAACTCGGTTGCTATACCTACGATTAGGCCTGCTAGTGCTCCGCAAACAAGTATGTAACGTATAATAGATAGTACAAGATGATAGTATAATTCAGTTTTACTGCTTGATATAATTGTAATGAACAGAAAGTAATATAACGATTGATCTTTCACAATTATATTTTATATGCAGTTAAAGGCACAGTATTGGGCACTGGGACGCCAATGGTTAGTAGCAAAGTTGTTCAGCCCACTGCCACGGTATCTAGTGTTCCTGTCAGCGGTCCAAGTAAGAACAGCTCGTCTTACCTTAAAGTTGAAATAGGATATAGACGGTTAAAATATTTTAGACATATCTTCTTTAAGAGAATATTCTTATAAATTACATTCCTGTATTCTTATAAAAATCATGCTGATGTCCAAAATTTATTATCCGATGCTGGTTCATTCAAATACAGGTTGAACGCAAAATTTGTATTACATATTCATTGCCGTACTTCTTTACAATATTTTTATATTTTTAGTATACGTACTATTACAAAAGTCAATTTACACAAAACCTGTCGAAATTTTTCTTACAGCTACCGGGATTGCTAGATCGGTAACTCCTGGACAAGCATTACGTGGGGTTGCGTACGCGTCCAACATTACGTCTACCAGTGGGGAGACTATAACTTCTTCAGATACACAGGTAAATTATCTTCACTTTTCTTTTCATTCTACTTTAATATGAGAATACATACACATTTTATCATATAAAAATGTCGTATATGTTTTATCTCAACATTTTACGTTGATTTTTAATATGTAATTTTCTTTTATGCACCAGACTTGTATGAGATCTTTAGAAAATGCATTATAAATAATGTCATAACTAATAGTTTTAACTAGCTAGTCGTAAACTGATTAAATAATTAACGAAGACCTACAAAATAAAATGAGATATAAAAGATTCAGCAAAAATATAGATGCCTGATTAGACAAGATTGACTGACAAATTCTGAATCACGTACTATACTATATTTAAAAAATATAACTATATTGATATACTAATGACTAAATCAATATGAATATTTTATTACTATTTTTATAGTCGACAATAGAATCTATTTTGCTACTTTGTATTAATGAAATACATATAGGAAGGGTATGTAAACTACATAAAACTTCCATATTATATATCTTGAATATACATATAATATATGCATAGAAACGATCATACAAGTAATATTTTAAACTATATTATATTATTTATATAATAATAGAGTGCTTCGATTTGAAAATAATTAGGGATAATGCAATTTGATATTGTCTTATATGCATAAGATGTTCTAGTCTTATCATTTGTGAAAGCTGAATGTTCTATGTAATATGTTCATTATTTATACAATTATTGCATGATAACAGTGATAATTACAAATAAGTTCTGTCATCTTTCTTACAATTAGAGAACACAATTATTGCGCATTTTTTTACTTTTCTTATTAGTATTAACGCAACAATGTAACAAACAGAAACTGCTTTGGGGTAAAACTGGTTCGTTTCTTCTTTTAACACACGGGGTATATCATTGATTGTACTTATTGTTATAATTTACAATACAAAAAGAACAATGAGTGCCATTATTGAACTAGGTAAATAAATGTATGTATACATTAGTATAACACTTACATTACAGTCAATACGTACTTTCTACATTTTTATACAACATAGAAAAGTAGAATGTAAAATATACAAAGTGACATAGAAAAGAAAAACTGCATCATAGGTATAACGATTACGTACATCTTGTAGATGCGTTGTATGTAGACATCTTGAATTCAATACATACTTGTTTTAATATTATTTTATTATTATTTTATTAGTATATGAAAATATAGAGAACCACATAGAAGCAAATAATTTTACAGTGTACAGTTCGAGGTGGAATCAGATTTTCTTCTATTACATAGGTTACATAATACGCATCTCTTTAGTTTGCATCGTACACACATAGAGTTTTCATTGTTTGTAAAATTTTCTCCATACCGACCATACCACACTGTATGTATTATTTTATATAAGTTAGTACACGAGCAGATTTTTAATCTAAATTGTATTATGCTATTCTTATTTTGTACATAAGATTACTATTTAGTATGTACATTGATTATTTCCTTAATTAAAAAAACTGTATGCAACTCACTTTTGAGCCTTATTTACATATTCTCCCTGCTTGCCCTCCTAATTGCAACCCTGTACTTGCTACTGCTAACTCTACATGGTCTGGTTGTATATCTTTTATTTTCCACGAATCGTATAATGTACTATCCTAACAATGAAAGTAGATTACTGTACATTTTTCACAACAGAAGACTCGAATTTCTCAAATACTCTGTTATCGATATCTTTCGCCTACATATAGTGAATAGGTCCTACATTACTTTTCAATGCTTAGTATTACAATAACATTACCAAGTTACACATTACAATATCAGTTCATGCTGGTATCTATGATTTACTTACCGTTGCCAGGAATCACATTATACTTTTACCTACTTTTGCCTAGGTACCAATACGATCTCCATGGAAAACGCTACCACTCTAAACAACTCAGTCACTTATTATTTCCTCTTTTTTTATTTTGCTTTGGATCGGTGTCTTGGTGTAATCATTCCTTCTTTTAGTTTTTTTAGATGCCAGCTCTAAATCTCCAGTAGATCGAAAACATAGTGGTGCACTCGAATTGTATCGATCTTATCATTCAAATATAATGTACAAAAACTAAGAAGCTTATGATGAAAAAGGTAGAGGGATGCGCCACTATATTTTTTATCCATTGCGTGTGTACCTAGCGATGGGTCTTCAAGTATTGTCAGCTCGAATCGGCCGAGAAACTCGAGTTGCAACCACCTTGTTTCATTAGTCATCCAGCTAACGTTATCAGCCGACAATCAGCCCTCTGTAGGACTGAAAACTGAAGAAGGTAGGGTATGTAGTTCAAGCGGTTTGAGTTCGGCTTTGAAAAGAGTCAACGAGGAAGGGAATGTCAGAGGTTCGAATGCTCAAGCTTTTTGAGAACCGATGAGACTCGAATGGCACGAAGACCCGTCGCTACATGCACTCTAAATATGGTGAGGTGATACGAAAGGGGTAGCCCTGAGGCTAAATCGGTTCTCGTGTGTATTCATTCCTCAGGCTATAGAGAAACGTGTGGTTGTACCTGCTACCGTTAATCCGGGAGGCGCGGTAAAACTTATACCGGCGACGCAAACTGCAGGAAAACTTGGTTTTCATGTTGGCTCTGGTTCGGCGGTTCAAGCATCTGGTATGCTGTCCTCGAAAAAGCCACCGATATCGCGTGGAGTTCCTCCTCCAGTACCGCCGAATAAACCGGTGGTACCACCTAAAAAGGATGCTGCTTATCTTAGGAGGGTTGAGTCGGCGCAAGCGTCGCAGGATGCTGTTAAATTGGGTAAACAAGCCGTGGCGCATCCTGCCAGTGCATCCGCCGCTCCGCCGCAAGTCCAACAGCCACTTGCGGCCTTTACTCAAGCCTCCGAAGAAGAGGTTAGTAACGCAGCACCTGTTTCCTAACCCTGCCATGTCTTCACATCTTTTTCGATTCAGTCGTGTTTCTGTTTCTTCAACCCTCTGGTGCACGGGTAGTCAGCGCTTCCAACAGTGTACCCGCAGGGTCCTAGCAACTCAACCCAGTGGCGGGTTTCATTGCTTTTCTTTCTTCGCAAGTTTAAGAGAATTTTTTTGCAACTTCTATTTCTAACGTGGGGTCTCCACTTGACTTGACCCGCTACTGCTGAATCCGAGTTTTCTTTCCGGATCCTGTAGACCCGACCCGTGCACCGGAGGATTCATCCAGCTGCGATTCTCCAATTCTTCTCCATATAATAATCTAATTCTGATTTTTTTAAAAGTAATTCTACGTTTGAGGAAAGAACAAGGAACTTGTTACCAATGTGCGCGTGTCCTTTCCTCATTGTCCGGTCGAATTGGGGGTCGTAGCAGATTATGCTCGTCAATCAACTAGTTAATCGGAATAGATAATGGAATATGACTTTAAGTGTCGATACTGTATAAACTTTCTTGTATCTCTCAGTCTTATTACCATACATTTCTTCATTCTGTTAATAACTTTGGACGACTCATTGGGTTCCCAAGAAAGCTATTTTCAATTTTCCTCTTTATCCGATTGATCAGTGGAGAGAGTTATTTCTTCTTGGTGTTTCTTTAACGACGGGGACTTTGAATGGAACTTTGTTCGCTGAGATCACATTTATTTGTTCCTTTCTAACATATTCAGATGATTCGCGAATACTAGCTATATGATCATGTTGTTGCTATTAACAAATATAGGATAGGTGGTATGGTCACCTGCTTAGAGTTATCGATTTTAGAAGATTTCGTTTTGGAAAAATGAATGGTTTTAACAATACAAAATAATACATTAATAATTTCGAGAAAGTAAGAAAATGGAAGGTAGAGGGTATTTTCAGGAAATTGGGATTCATTAACATGGATTGTCTTCCCTAAAATAATATTGTACGTATCAGAATAATGTTTGCAGGGTCTGCTTCAATGATAAATGTTTAATATCTAAACACTGCCTGAATGTGTTAATCTATACTTGTGTTATTTCGTTTGACTATTTCACATTAACACCTTCAATCGATATTACTAAAATGTCCCTCATGTGAAACGAACGTGTCTTGTATTACATCACACGACAATATAATACTGTATCTAATAAACAGCCTATATTATGTAATAATAACAAATGTAAACTCGTAGAGCATAATGAAGCAAACAAGTAAATCATTACCATTGAGCTTCTAATTCAGTGAACACTGGTTTTCGCAAAATTATTTCTGATTTCCAAAAGTAGCACAATTTCTACAAAGTCTGTAGTATACTAACGAGTAATAGTGGAAATTAGTTAAGGATATTATATTCTGAAAAATATGAAATTCCTTGGACCATTATCAAGTATAGATTTCTTACGCGTTGACAAACAACTCTCCAAGAAGAATGAACCGTGTTAGAGACCTGAGTAGAGCCAGCCTTTTTTGGGTGCCTGATGAATCGAAATGTTTAACGTGCACGAACACAATTCAGAGCTCGTGAATATGATTTCAGACAAAGCCACGTTGATTTAACCGAGGGTAGGAAAAAAAAGAAACGCAGTAAGCATTATTACTAAAGTTTAAGAAAGTCTGAGTCCTGTATACCGTGTGAAACAAAAAAAAACTAAACGATACTTGGGTTAGCGTATTGGAACTACACGGCGCGGGATCTGTAACGACGTTTCTGAATCAACGAAAAAAAAAAGAAAGAAACGTGCATTACCCGAACTGTTCGTTCATCGATTGATCTTACTTTACGTATAATATAAGACATTATTAATCTGTATCGCTAGATCTCATCCCAGGCGGACAAATCCGAATGAATCCGCCGGTGATTATTGACGATCCACCACGAAACCATGCTTGTAACATTGTACTATAGCCGTGAAGTCGAATCGAAATCGGATTATTCGAATTATTTAAGGTAGAACTCTTGTAGATTCTGTAGTTTATTAACTCGCGACCCGTTCCGAATTACGTTGAACAGAAATAGAGAGAAAGAGAGAGTGGGGAAGAAGTCATTAGATGAGTTAGTATCGTTGTAAACACGCTATCTGTAAAAAAAAACAAACGGTACCGTGGACGTGAATAATAAATGTTTATGCGTCACAGAGAATTAGAAACGTGTATCATGTGTTAACAATAAAGAAACAAATATTAAATACTTTTAGGTAGGGAAAAGTACGATGGGGTCATTTAACGTTGAATTCACGAGATAGAATTTCTTTGATGTGGTCATTCGTTTTGACTCCTTCGCCCCCCCCCCCCTCCCCTGTTCCCCATCGATAGGATATAAAGTGTGTAAGAATCAATTGATAGTTTGAGATTGCTTGGAATACGAGATCTATACTTGATCGACAGTATAGCAACTTTGATAATACCAGGTTGTTGCACGGAAAATGGCCACTTTCGCTAATTGATATATTGAATCTTCGTTTAACGTTCCTTTAAAGACTTTATCAACGAGATCACATTTTATACACGACTTTATTCTGAATTGTGTCTATCAGGTTTTTAAACATACATTTTTATATAATTTCTAATTGACGTTACGGTTATTTTTATATGATATTTTTCTGAACGATATCAACTTCGTACGATAATAAAGCTGTACGAAGTCAATCTAATTCACTACCATTTAGAATACGATAAATAGACATTTTCCCGAAGACGAGCGATAATTATTTGTAACTACACTGCGAACGTTTATACAAATATACTGTTTGTAGTATCAACTTGCTGAAACCGGAATCAAACATTTCCCTCCCCGACTACCAAGAGAATATGCTAAGAGTACGCTAACTGTTAGGCTATCGCGATCGCTAGAGATATACATAATAAGTGTGGGATCAGGATCCCTCAGATCAAATATAACGTACGGAGATTAGAAAAAAGTCCCACTTCTAAGATTCTACGTATAGAAAAAGTCACAGTGCACTTACGACTCGGCCGAGCAATAATTACGTTAGAAATGATTTCATTGGCGAAAGTGCAAGGAATCGATCGCGAACAAGCGGCGACTAAACGAAAGATCGGCCAGTTCCCGTGCAGCAAATTGGTAATTTCTGAATTCTGATCGATCAGACGTGAAATGACCCAACAAAAAACATGTATGCTATAATCACTGCCTTGCCTGACGTAATTGCGTGCATTGCCAGTATACAAAGCGTATAATGTACGGATGCAAATTTCGAGCAGGATTTATGCGACGACAGAGTATGTATTTCGGCGATACAATCGATCCAGTGTGCGTTCGACGAACAATAGATAAATAAAATAATACTACCGATTGTTCTCGAGAACAAGCAAATTCCGCGAGACACACACACCGACGAAATCGATCGCTGTCTTTCCTGACAATACTTCTGTGCGAAGTAGCATTATTTTTTATTCACGTGACCGTCGTGTCTGCCGATAGCTTCTGAGACGCAGCTGTAACACGCGGACAGAGCCAGGTGTAGGAAACAATTTATTTTCTACGGGTTTCTATGAATACGTCACCGATCATTTCAGAACCGAGCTTTTTTCCAACGACGTGGGCCAGTCGCGCAACGATGTTGAATATTCAATTTAACGATATTCAGTAGTAGACCCGCAGTGTTCCCTAAAAGGCGCGTTGCACGAATCGTACCCGCGATCCAAGGATCGCGAACGGAACGAGAGGATCGTACTTATCTCTTTCGCGTCGGTTGATCGTCCAGAAAATGAGAACGGAATTTTTTCGCTTGTCATCGTAGACACGCACAGTACTCTGTGCTTTCTTCAGTTGAGTTCACGATAACGAGTCCTAACATTCTGTGACTTATGAGATACCCGGGTAAACAAAAATTACTAGGGTACCTGGGTACTCGGGTAAACAGCATTACCCGGGTATTCATGTAAACAAAAATTACCCGAGTACCCGGGTATTTCATGAATATACTGCGGATCTTTATGCAAAATAAAAATCGTTTGCATCGATAGGAAAAAGCTGACGATATATTACGATTACTTATTCTCTTGAACGATTTGAATAAATTTAAATTAATATATCAACGTTCTTTTAATTTCGTTATTGTTTTAAATTGCACAAAATCATTCGTGACTTATGTCTTATGAGATACCTGGGTAGTTTTGCTCTACTATTTCATAGGTACTCGGGTACCCGGGTAAAGGTCCGAGCTCTAACATGGAGCAGCAATGCTATAGAAAAATTGCTCGCTGTGTTACGATCGTTGAGAGCGTATCTTAGAATCAAAAGTCTTGCCGACCGTGAAGTTTGGTCGGTGACACAGTTTTCGAATCCCATCGAAGGATTTGAAAATGTTTAGCATCATCCATGTAGTCCTAGAAATTTCCATATGTTCCTACACCTTAAGAGATTTATTGCCGGTTCCGGGCTGGCATGGCATTCTACGTAAAAGGAGCAAGGTCGATAGCGTATTTCTCTGATGTCGTTTGCCCCTGTGGCCAGTTCAGAATGCTCCAGGGCCAAAGATCGATCGATAGGCCCGGTCGCGATAGCAGAAATGTTTCGATAAAGATGATTGTACATTGTACAGACTAGCAGTAAAACGTGTATAGGGATATCGCGCGCACTAGGTATACAGGATTATCTAACAAGGAGAGTGCAAGGACGTTGTCACACCGATTTAGTTGAGACTGTATATTTATAGATCTCGATTTTCCATTTACGAATATATACCATTATAGACGCTAACACTCGAAAGTTTTTAAGGTATTCATAAACAAAGTTCTTACATTACTGCTTAAATCTGCTATTGTAGAGGAGGTATATAACGAATATTTATTTTAGAGGTATATAACGAATTAATTTCGGCTAGTTTATTTATAATTTATTAATACGTTTGTTCTTCAACTTGTAATAAATAAATGTGTAATATCTCACGAACAAGTTAATGTTACACAGCGAATTTATTTATAATTTATTAATCCTTTTGTTCTTCAACTTGTAATAAATGTGCAATCTCATATAGACAAGTCAATGTTACACAGCGAATAAATAATATAAATAAATATGAAAAAAGAAATTTTCACCGAACGAGAATCGAACCCTAGCACACCGGGTGGAAGTCTCGTATACCACTTAAGAACTTTGTTTATGAATATTTCAAAAACTATTGAGTGTTAGCGTCTATAATGGTATATATTCGTAAATGGGAGATCGAGATCTGTAAGTATACAGAGTCTCAACTAAATCGGTGTGACAACGTCCTTGCACTCTCCTTGTAAATCGAGTGTCGTATCTTCGGTTTGAAATGGAACAGAAACACGTCAGATTTCTTTTGTTTCTTTACGTATAGTTTCGAATAAACAAAGGAACAAGGCGAGCCTCGATTAATTCGTATTTTATTTCGATTCGAAGACGCGACTGTTGTTCGGGTGATCCAGATTTAAAACAATTTTTTCTACATTTTTGTACGCGCGTTCGGTTGTCAGTCTCTGGACGATTCTCGCGTCAGCTTCGCGGAGAATATTCATCGAGCATACAACACGGCCGTTATCGCGATTTTCATCGTCGGTGGCACGCGAATGGTTCGCGAACAATGATCGCGCGAAGATAAAAGAATAATTTTCGGCATAGAAATCCTCTCGTTCGCCGTGGTACAGCGCATCTTTCGAAACCCCTGTAAGCAAATTTCGTTCCCACAACGTAGAGTTTATAACAAGGACATGAATAAAATTATTCCGTTTGTACACACACAGAAAGAGAGCGAGCGAGTGCGCGAGTGAACGAGTCGACCGCGAGAGAAAGGGTGAAAGAGAGACAATGAGAGAGTGAAAAAAAGAATGTGTGTGTGTGTGTGTGTGAGAGAGAGAGAGACCGACCGACACGAAAACACGTAAATAAACAGTTTCTCTTGTATAAATTATAAATGGATGGAAATTACGTTCTCATAAACTGTGGAATTATGTACACGAAAAAAAACTGTATCGAGTTATTTAAGCATGTATCTCATCTCCTCTCGCGCACCAAACGCGACCGTGATTTCAGCGGGACGTGTGAACATATTCCCGGCGGATAAGAACGGTTACAGCGATTGTCCTTTGTGCGCGGTTTCAGATTTCTAATTGCCAGCCGTCCGTTCCGGCGAAGGGTTTTTGGGAATTCTTTCGTATCGAATGCGTGGATACGCCGTGATTTCGTAACGTTAACGTGCGCAATCCCCTTGATTTCTTCATGGTTTGGGAATACTCCGGAGCCATCCAAGATGGAAGGCTCTCGCGCAACACCGTCGAGTGCCAAAGTGGACATTAGGGAGCGAAATCATCGTCTAAGTATACCCCATTGAATCAACTCTCACTGCGGCTTGCGAATCGACGCGAATAATTTAAACGGATTGTTCAAATATCAAAGACAATGGATAACTTCGTTGCCGTACAAATTGAACATTTCGTTTCAATCACTATCGTTCTTTTATCATAGTAGATATAATACTGCGATTCAAAACGGCGCACAGTGCGGCATTCAATCGTCAAAAATCAAAATAATCGTGGTTCCATTCTAATCTAATTATCCTAGAGAATCATCTGTCAGTAAGTAAGGAATGTATATGTAAAAAGTAGTATCCAAGAAATTCAATAGATCAGTAACTCTTTTAGGGGTTCGTTTTTGTTTTAAACTGTTTCTTACAACTTAGCTATGGAGAATTTGACCAGAGGTATGCATAATTTTAACTGGCAATTTAGGAATTGCGTTTTTACCTTAAAATGCAATTTTCAAAAAAACGGTTCAAAACATCCTATAATTTTGACCGTTCCGTATCGATAAGATGTTGTAAATAGTATATATTGCTATATAATTTTTTTCTGCGATAAATTGCAAGACTCGATGTTATTTAATTTTTGTTAGAGAAATGCATTCGTAATCGCGATTTGGTTGAAGTAAATAATTAAAAAATATTTACGACAAAAGTTGTACAGTATACATTTGACAACAAATTGCAATAACAACTAATCATAAAAAACTCTTTATTTAAAAAAATTAGAATAAACTTTTTTACTAAAGGAACGTTATATGTTTGGTGCATTAATCGATGCATTTTTGTATTCCCTTTAAAAAATTATTAAAGTTATGATTTTTGTCTCGAATGTCTATTTACATGCCGCACTGTGCGGCGCGGCGTGCTTCAGGGGGTTGAAAAGTTACGACAGTCCAAACTATCTTTCTAATTTTTCGATCTTGATTTGCTAGACTTTTTTATTGAAACAATGCCCAACTCTATTCACGACCAGCAACTTCCTACCAATTCCTTTCCCCTTTTGTATGTCACTCGAGAAGCTTCCGTCTTGCGCAACAGTTGTGTCACGTATCCAGTTTACTTTCTTTTAAATTCTGTTTAACACGTCGGCTGTTAACCCTTAGCACTCGAGAGGCGTCTCTGAGACGTCACTAAGAATTGCTGTACCATTATTTAAAATATTGTTTACATTATTAGATACGTCGGTATCGAACCAATTACTAAACATTTAAGGATGTTCTGGAGGTACCATCAATATATTGGCAATGAAAGCCATTCATGAGTATATTTTGTATTAAAAAAATAGATTAATTTAAAAAGCTTTTGTTTAATTAGCAAATTTCATGTTATATTTATTTTTTAATCAAATTGTCTTCATATTATAAGAAATTTTAAGTGACTTTTGCGAATGGAACTTTTCAGTGAATCCTAAGAAATTTTGAACATAATTAATTAAATAATTTTTACTATATATATAAAAATGGGGTTTCCAGTTGCGTTTTTTCAAGGTTTAAATAGGGTTTGAAGTGGAATTTTATGAATTCTCCATAAGAAGACGTGTTAAAATGTGCAAACTTCAAGTGGCTATAAATATTAAACCGTGCAGTGAATCGAACCCAAACTTTGGTAATATTGCATTAATTTAGTAAGAATTATATATTGTCAAATTTTCAAAAATTATCATATCTATCAAATTTTAAAAAATCATAGAGACTGGGAAAATTCTGGGTCAGAAGAAACGTTTGATTTTCGAGTCAAAATAGCTCCGAGTGCAAAGGGTTAATAACATGCATTTTCAATGTCGAATCAGCTATTTCATTTACCGAAACGTTACTGTTGAGCTTCACAAATGGTCGCTGTATATGGTAATCGGTATAACGGTTGACGCGTTAATCAGGCTCCCGAGCGTTTACTATTCATCAACTAACCTGCCAACTGGGGACTACGAATTAGCTTGACGTCTGAACCATTAGAACTATCGAAATCGCAATTAATCCAAAGAACTATGACAAAAGTGCAATCACGTAAATTCTGGAAAAAACCAAACGTTTGGCCAGTTGAAATCGCACAGCTGTCGCAACGGTCGGTCCGCTCATTTCTCTCGATCCCTGAATTTTGAAGTAAAACGTTAATTACGGTTATGCGAGCGTCCAGAGAGTTCAGAAAGTTGCCCGGTCAACAGGTTATTCAACCCCCGACCCGTCACGAAATCCTCTTTAAAAACTTTCTCGGGGAAACTTTCGAAATCTTCAAACGCGAGATAAGTCCCCTTATCATTACGATATTTCTCCACCCTCCGCGTGCGAGCATGTTTTTGCACTTTCCGTGGGCAATCAGGGTCGTTCGTGTTCATCGCTGATTTTCTTACTGTTCCAAGCTGTGCAATTTTCGGCGAAATTGAGCCGTGAATCGCTGTAATGGAAATAAAGAAATTAAAGGATCAAATTTCACTCGTGACTCGACTTAAACCTGGGTTACCAGGCTGGGGGTTGAGCTCCGCCTTATCGATATTCATCTGCCGAAGCAGCCGAAAGCTTTTCCTCCACGAAATAATTAGCAGCGGTGCAAACGTGGCGGGTGCAGCCGCGCGTGCAACCGTAAGACCGAGGGTTCATTTCCGCGCGGGGGTTGCGAGGGAAAACGCTGAAAGCGCGAGAAAAGTAATTAAGCAAGGCGGCGTAATCTTTCGGAATGGAGCTCGAGGGACGAGCGAGAAAGCTCGGAAAAAAGAAAGCGGCTCCAACATCCTCGCAACAAGTGTAACAAACGGTGCGGTGGCGGGAGGGGGAGATTTGAGGGAACGAGAGGAAGAGACGAACGGAAAAATTGGATGGAGGAGGCAGGAGAGACGAGGAGACAAAAGAGGACGGGCTAGGATTCACCGAGGAGGAGAACCGAAGAGGAACTGGCTAGGAAGGCTAGTGCACATTTCTTCGAGCAGAAACTGTCTCGGGAGAAACGAAGGAGAAAGAGAAAGCACCGGAGATAGCATCGGGTCACATAGAAGGAAGATGACCAGATGGAGCGCGCGAGGGTTACGCGGAAAAATTTAGCGAGGGAGATGGAGAGAGGAAGAGTGGTGAAACAGAAAGGACACGTAGCGATGGAGGAGGAGAGGGGCCGAGGGTGGCGGAAGGGGAGGAAGAAGGTGAGAGTGGGTGCGAGGATGGTAAAAGGTAAGCAGCGCGTGAAGCGCGTGCGCTAGGTTCGCCCGATGCACCTAGCGCGCGGTTAGGGGGCTAGGGGGTATCGTAAGGGGTTAGGGGACAGGAGCCAGGAGCAGGCGAGAGGAGCGGGTTAACGTCAGAGGGAGGATCAAGCAGAACGAAGAAGCGAGAAAGCGAGGAAGCGAGCGGGGTTCGTGGAAGGGAAAAGGACGGTGCGATCGTTCCGTGAATGGGAGAGAGGGACAAAGGCAGCGGTGCCGCGATAGTCCGATAGACGAGGAGGCGAGGATCGAGAGATCCTTGCGCGGCTATGAGGTTTGCATGCCTAGCCGACGGCTCCTCAGTATCGTCGTACGTCTCATTCGCGACGCGACACGACACGACACACGATACGACACGCGGCCCTTCGACTTTGTTGTCTCCTCCTAGCTCGGCTCCCTCTCTTCCTCTCTCTGATGCGCCGGTGCTTACCTGCCGGTACGCTGTGCTCCTCTCGCACCTGCACGACACAACCTCCGTGCGCCGGCCACGGGTTCGCGCGGTCAGTTACACGTTAGAGCACCCAGAGATTCTCCTCCGGTCACGGGTGATGTGTGCTTTTTCCTATTATTGAGAGAGCCGACCATACAAACACGAGGAAGTTCGGGCTGCTGGTCCAACCTTGTGCGATCCGGTGCTTACCATCCACGTCACGTACGTATTTCTACTACGATTTTTTCGCCCCCGAGCTCGGTCTCGGCCCGCTGATTTACGACCGATGGATAGACGCGAAACGCGTGACCGAACAGATCGAGCGGATTCGAAACTCGTTTGAATGGATGTCGCGCGGAATGCCATGCCGCCGGCGCGTCGCGTTTGTACACCGGCGAATGATTGAACGGGGATTTGCCGAATAGGAAACGAGGCACGCGCGTGTCCCTTGCTTTTATCTCTTCCTTTAGTTTTTAGTTCTTACAATCAGCTACGGATCGACGGTTGAATCTGTTTCAGCGATTCGACCTTGTCGAGCACCACCAGCCTCGTAACGTGTAAATCGTGCGAGCGATCGTTTTCACGTTTATCGTTGAACACGGATCATTGTACTTTTGGCGCGATTCGCAGTGATACGATCCCCGACAGTGATAACAAGCGACTGATTGAAAATGGTGATTGAACTGTCGTACAATCCGAATTGATTGCCGTTGAATTTCTGTATAGCGAATCAACGACCTGATCATTTATTTTTTCCTAATATTGTTGCATCGACTTTCGAACGTTTCACGGACGACTTGTTATTACGTTCTTGGATTAAATAGATCTCAATAGAGTGTAAGGACAGGGATAAGGAATTTGTATCGTGTATATATCGTAAGAGTGTTATGTACGATTACGACCGAAAACGTATGTAGCGAATATAGTGCGGCATGTTCCTTGATTACGTTCGGCGTCCATCGAAGCGCACAAGAAACTCGACACTTTTGACATTTCAATGCATCGGCGTCGTGAACATTAAACGTATAAAGAGTCTCAAACAGATGTACCTCCGAATTATAAGAATATATGGTATAAATAATATACGAAAGAAAAAATTCATCGTCGTCTAACAACCACTCGAATTCACTCGCAAACGATTCCTCTTCCTTCTTCTTGGTCATCTTTTTTTTCTCTTCTCGGCCAGTTTTCTCGCAGGGCGCGGCGGAGATTAAAAACTCCGTTGTTCCATAAAGAGAGATTAAAAGTTTCCTAAGGCGGGAAACTGTAAAGTCTCCTCGGCAACTTCCCATCGATAATTACGGGAAAATTGCATCCGACGCATCCATTACGGCCTCCATCGGTTACGCAAGGCATATTCGCATGCAAATGTACTTTTTGGCAATTCGATCTGGAATTGTCCATCAAACGACAAAGCCAATCGACTAGATTTTGGTATTCTTTCGTTTTAAAAATGTTTTAACACCCGAAACGCCATTTATTATAGATAACGTTGTTCATCGAAAGACGAATTAGTAATTTTTCAGTTCTCGTGAAAATTTTGCAAATTTATCGGTGAAACA
>CM052336.1:4386985-4418189 GCA_028455595.1 Lasioglossum vierecki | reverse complement strand
TGTGTGTGTGTGTGCGTGTCGAGCCCTTGAGTGGTAGTTAGTACGCGGTAAAAGACGGAGTGTGACGTTGAGGAGCGTTTTATTGGCTGGGATCGCGACTCGACGCTAGGGAATTCACGACTCGTCTCTCTACATGACTCAATATCGGTTCCCGGTGTCGGTTCGCCGCTTTCTAAGATCTTCTGCCGTGGGGGAGAGACGGTAATCAGATTCGTTCTGAAGATATCTCGACGATCTTCGTTCGCCGGTAAAGGCGTCGGTGAGTGGCCCCAAATGACCTTTCTTCTGCAGTCGGGATCGTAAACGCGGGCGGATTCTCCCTAGCGGTAGGGGTCACCGCGGACACGATACATACCAGGATACCACCACCGCCGCTGGTATCGACGACCAACGACCACGGTAGGAGGCCTTTGCTATACACATACATACTTCCGCTTCTCTCCGACAGCCGAGCTTGTCTTCTTCCCGTACCCGTAACTACTATTCGAGAGTCCCTTACGCTCCTACCTACGTATGTGTTGGCCATGCATGCATATTCGTGAACAGGATGTTTCATAAGACACTGCTCCATAACGATCGCGCGAACACCGTTTCCTGTATCGAAAATACGGTCGCCGAAATCGTGGCACAGGCCGCAATTACACTGTCCAACGGCAAAAACGTTTTCATATAACTGTTGGCTGAATCTTATAGAGTTTTTGCGCTGATTTCAAATCTGGCCTTAATTTTTTTCCTACGGGCACAGTTTTCGAAAAACATGACTGAAATAAAATCTATTTTTCAATTTTAAACAATTATTCTGATGTTATTATAATAGATATTGAATTGTTCTTTACAGCAAAAGATTTTGTAGACTTTCCTGAATACAGTGATGTGCAATAATAATACATTATGAATGTTTAAACATGTTTAAAAAATTGAGAGGATCTAAAAATTAAGAGAAGGAAAAATTAAGGCCAGATTCTGAATGAGCGAAAAAAAACTCTATAAGATCCACCCAACAGTTATATGAAAAAATAAAAAGTTTAAATTTGTTGGACAGTGTTATTTAAAACCTACGTTCACCGTTAAAAATAATCTCCAATTATATAATGACGTACGATTTCTTCCACTACCATTTTTTTTCTAGTTTTATCAGTAACTTGCCCCAGCTTCCAGAATCACCCTGTTTATCTGATTCGATATCATTTTAACTGTCTGTTTAATAATTTAATTCTGATTTGGTCAACATTGCTCCCAGTGTCAATAACGTAGAATCGACTACCCTCTGCTGCATAAATAATGTTAAAATATCTCCGGAATTTTTAATTGATAGAATAATAACTTGTACGCGAATTCCACTCGTTAATTGTGCTTCTCTGCTCGAGCATTCATTATGGAACGTGTCAGAGTACACATACTGGTTGTATTCCAGTTTTATGCATGCGAGCAAGTATAATTCAATCATTTAACTTCGGTATAAGCATTTTTTTCATCCCCGTACAAAGTTCGCTGAACACTGTACAAAGTTCGTAACAATTCAAACTTCTGTTAAAAAAGTGATGGACGATGTGTTGTTGTAGTATGAAAGCTTCGATAATTGCTAAAAAGAGCATATGAATTTTAATAGATTGCGTAGTAGACATTTTATCCCAGTTACTTTCTGCCCCACACGTTTTCAGCTTATTTATAATTTATTAATGATCGAAGTCGTTGTTATTTATTCATTTATTTATCATATTAAAAAATTGAAACGGCCATAAAAAAATCGAACGATTTTTCTTCGTAGAACATTCAAAGATTGATCAGTTTTAATTAAGGAATTACGCGATGCGAAATAGCGAGTAAGAGGATATTAGAACTAGAAATGGGACAAGGATAAACGGCACACAGAAATTGCACTGTGTACTTCCATTCGCGACATCCATAATGGATTTTTCGGCTTACACGTACGAAGCCTTCCACCGCCGGAAGTGACAGGTATTATGTATCTAGATAAAATGGAAAAAGAAGAACATGGTGCCAAATAATTCAGTATGAAAGGATTATGGCACCAAAACTCAGTCACGAAAGGAACGGCGACCAAGTTACAAGAACTCTCCCATAATGAATACAATGCGCTTTACGTAAGGCGGCACCTATACATGGGAAAAGTTCAAAAAACATGACGCTTCTTCGACAAAGTTTGTCACGACCGTAAATCTCGCAAGATGAACACGCGGACGTCGAATAAAAAAATTCTTATTCAAATTTCAAAAGTACGAAAGTTTCAATTGACCAATAAATCATTTCGCTTGGTGAACTACGGATTTTATGCATTCGCGGCAAAAATATATGCACGTTTAAAGAAATGAAAATAGAAAATTGTCCGTTTTGCATAAAGATCCGCGATCTATCGATGACTGTAAATCATTCTTCGAACGATGAACTTTTCAAACGGACAGCCAAGGTAACCAATGTAGTGGAAGTTACTGCATCCGGAGGCAAAAAGTAACGAGAGATGGCGGACAGTTAATGGTACCATTTACCTTCGTTGCTTTTAAAAGGAAAGGGAAATTTCTTATTCTAAATAACGGCAAACTCGGCTGAAGAATGTCACGGATGATTCACGTAATGAACTTCGTCGCAGTTTGCCTCGATGAAGCTGAACGAATGATAGAAGGGGAAGATGGCGCACGATCATTCGAATCCGACCAATGATGTTTTCATCGAGTTATCGCGAACCTGTTATCATTGCAAGCGTTCAATCTAAACGACTCCACTAAGGAAAAAACAAAAATACCCTGGCCTAATGTTTTCAAAATTATTTTTCGCATCGTGTAGAAAATCGATAATTTAATCGTTGAAAAAGTGTGTGAAAATGATTTCGATTCACCGTAATTTCTCTGTTAGGAAAGGTCTTTAGAAAAGTCGTTGGAAAGATCGTTAGAAAAGTCGCCTGTAAATTCGAGCCGGTAAATGCTCGTGCAAGTTCGTTGCGAGAACAGTCATTAAATGATTTCACCATCTTGATAAGATAATCGAGCGCAGCCTCCCAACCGTCGCGTCGTGGTCAGGACCGTTAGCCTAATGCAAGTTTTTATACCCGGGATAATGATTACAGAGCAATCTTATGACTCGGAGACGGCCGATGTTACAATAAAACGAACGGAATTAGTCTTTCGATTTCGTAGAAATGATGGGTTGGATTTTCTTTTTATTTCCCGATAGAAATATCCATCAGCGAGAACTGTTGTTTAACCGGCGCGAGTTCCATCCTACCGATCTTGTCGCTTCCACTTTCCTGATTCAGCCTCATTGGGAAAAGTAATTTGTTTCTCCCAACACGCAACACGGCCACGATATTATGTACTGATTCGATTCATTTACTCATTGGATTGTTATCCTTACGCCGGCGCTTCGGTATCGTTCCATTCGATTTCTAACTAGCGAGGTCTACGATCGGAACTGTGCGTCGAAATGACGTAACGGACCACGGGACGACCACTACAAGCAAATACGAGTTATCGTTAAGAAAACAATGTCTTTATCGGTTCACCCTTAACTGGACCTTTAAAATCTATCTTAAAACTGCAACCACAACAACAACTCAATCAGAGTTGTGCAGAATTACAATTGAATTACTCCAGAATTATAATTACAAAGTAATTGGATTAAATTGTAATTCAATTATGTTGTAATTTATAATTCAGATCTTTAGTCAATTAAATTACAATGTAATTCGTAATTGCAATGGAGTACAATTACGAAATACATTGTTTTCATGTATTGTATTGTATTGTATTTCAATTATACTGTAATTCAATTACATTGTATTTCAATTACAAATCTGATTGAAATACTTAGTAATTGAATTACGTTGTATTTGAATTATATATTAATTGAAATACAATATAATTCGACTACGTAATTGAATTACAATGTAATTGAATTGGCACAACTCTGCACTCAATTCGACTATATTAGATTGTCCCAAAAGTTCGTGCTGCTTCTTCGATCCTGTGGGTCCATCATTTTTTTGTAGTTGCGTTAGTAGTGGTTCACGCCGATATACCTGACCCCTCATCGGATCACGTGGCATGTTTACACTTTATACATGTGACAGTCTCATATACAGAAATAACTTAATATTGAAAGTAGCAAAGATTAAATTTGTGATTTCGACGCAAGGTTCGATCATTAAAAATAATAGTAAGTTTGAAAATTAATTCAACTCACCGTTTCGATCCCTGTATGGATCTTTCTCAAGAGCTACATTTTTGCGTCTGAAATAATTAATACTTAATAAAACTGGGAACGAAAAGAGGATTTGCAACACAGTTGTGGAAAACATACAAGAACCAAAAATAAAAAACACTTGCTGTGGCAAAATAATTAGAAAAATAATATAATATAGTAGTTGTTGGATCATTAAAAACAACTACTATATTATATTTTAATGATCCAACAACTACTATATATTATATTCTTCTTCTAATTATTTTGCCACAGCAAGTAAGTGTTTTTTATTTTTGGTTCTTATATGTTTTTCCACAGCTGTGTCGCAAGTCTTCTTTTTGTTTCTAGTTTTATTAAGTAGTAATTTTTTCAGAAGCAGAAATGCAGATCTTGAGAAAGATGCACACAGGGATCGAAACGTTCTGAGGTATTTTTAATTTATTTAAATATTTATTTTTAACTTTTTATCACGTAATTATATATATATATTGAATATCACTTTATTATCTTGAAGTTCAAATCAGGGGGTTAAATCATTCGCAGAAGTCACTTACAATTTTTTAAAGTATCAAGACAATTTGATTAAAAAATAAATATAATATGAAATTCACTAATTAAACAAAAGCTTTTCAAATTAATCTATTTTTTAAATGCAATATATACTCATGAATGGCTTTCATTGCTAATATATTGGTGGATTTCGAATTTCTTGTACTTTTGTCTTCCATTGCACCTCCAGAACATCCTTAACGTTCGATATTTCTCGTGATGCGCTTGGTCCCATCGCTAAAGAGAAGACGAATACCGCCCGAGTATAATTAGGCTGTCGTAACCGACGTGTTCTGGAGCGTTTCTTTCCGTCCCCCTCCCTCTCTCACCCCTGTTCGTTAAAATTTTACTCGAGCATCATCCGGATCGTGGACGGAGAATTTTGCGGCCGACTTTCGCGTTCTATCCGTTCGGTTTCTAAGGACGACGCCGCGCTGCGCCGCGCGCCGGGGTCGGGTGTCGTTCGAGAAACTAGAAGGTTACCGGTTACTCCTGAAATAATTGCCTCCTTTGAATTAGCATTACAAAAGAGGAAGGCGGTATACGTATGCGAGTACGCGCTCGTTAAGACGCCAAGTTTTGTTTCACTATCTGCCGGCTATTGTTTCAACATCGCTATCCGCCAGGCCCGGTGCGGCAAGCTTCCCTTCTCCTGTTCGCAAACTCTTCGGGTTCCGATATTGCTGGAAAATTCGAAATGTGTCCCATTATTACCGCTGCACCGGCAAAAATGCTCGCAGGAGACCAATGCGAAAAGTTGTGCGGTCAGTTGTTCGCTTTGCGAGAGCTACGTAACTTTTCTTCAACTTCGACGAACTTCCCTTCGCGTTTCTCAACTCGGTAGATTATTAGCGGATTTTACGCATTTCTGAGAAAAATAAGGAGAAGAATTTAAAAAACGTACCGATACATTATTTTTGTAGTGAATTTCTCGTAAACTTCTAGTTCGTTCCAGTTTGTTACAGTTCAGTTGGAACATCTTCAGTTTTGTGTTTCTTCTTAATTTTAACTTAGTTAAAGTATCTTTCCGTTGCAAGAGAATGAGAAAGTTGCAAGAAAACGAGAACAGTGCACTTTTTAACATTTCCAAAGTAGTTGTTTTATACGACGCCTCGTAAATATTCAATTTTCTGAGATAATTAACGAAAATTAGCTCCGATCGGTTTGATGCCGAGTAAGCTGCAGCGCGACGTAAAAATTTTACCGGGGAATTATCTTAAGCACAGAAAGCAGATAAGACGCGACACAAGACAGACATTATTCGAAAAAGTGAAACCCGTTTGAAAAATATGTAACATGAAAAGAAACAAATAAAACAATAAAAAAGTTATGCTAAATTATGACGAGAAAACAACATGGCTGGTTAAAGGAAAGGCTACGAACATTTCAGTACATTGACGGTAAAAAATGACTCGATTAGCGTCAAGGCAATTTTTTCGCTTCTTCGGCCTCGTTTAATATTACACCAAGTCCATCTTCTTTTAGACGTTTCAACATCTGAGGATTGTTCATTTAAACCTTCACTTTCATATGTATATCGCTATAAATAAAATTCCGGAGCTGTTAAAACTGACGATCTTGGTGACTAGCCGCTGTGTATGTCATGTGTCATCGGTTGGTTTGGAACATAATCTACAGGGTGGTGATGGTTCCTTCGATTGGCTACGTCCGCGGCCTATAATGTAGCGGCGTCTTTTTAAAAACACATATTTTTCAGACTGCCGCCAAACAGTCGCCTAGCGTATCATGGTGTCATGGACGAGTAACAGAAATGGCATCTTGTATAAAAAAAATGGGCCTACGTCACTTTTACAATGCATTACCAATTTCTTCTTTGAATAATTCTAATAGAAAATACTGCAACGACGTACATATTTTTCAGACTGCCGCCAAACAGTCGCCTAGCTCATCACGGTGTCATGGACGTGTAACAAAAATGGTATCGCGTATGAACAATATGGGCCCACGTCACTTTTATAATGCATTAGCAATTTCTTCTTTGAATAATTCTAATAGAAAATACTGCAACGACGTACATATTTTTCAGACTGCCGCCAAACAGTCGCCTAGCGTATCACGGTGTCATGGACGAGTAACAAAAATGGTACCTTGTACGAAAAAATGGGTCACGTCACTTTTACAATGCATTACTAATTTCTTCTTTGAATAGTTCCAGTCGAAAATACTGCAACGACGTTCATAAATTATTCTGACATCCTTGAAGATCTGCAGTCTAGTTTAACCATTTGTTCGTACAAACGTGTAAATGCCAGAAATGCATGAGGATCCTCGGTCTCCAGTTGATTGACGAAACACTATCGGCGCAGCGATCTACGACAGAGCTACAGGCTGATTGAAATCAACTTGATGGTCGAGATCGCCAGGATAAACGAGGAGTCGCGAGATAAGGAACATCTGCCTTTTTCTTTTTTTCTCGGATGAACTTTAAGAGACGCGCAGTTTTTCAACGTCGTCCTCTCGCAGTCCCATTCCCTTCGGTCGGGGTCTGCGGGAAGATCCGTGGTATTTTTGCCGTTCGTCGTGATCACCGAGCTCGACAACTGTTAATAGCTGAATCAATCTCGTCCCGCTGCGACGCGCGACGTCGGGGCCTCCCCGGGGCCCGGGGGTGGGGGTGTACACAATCCTTGAAAGTAAATATTCGAAGATCAACGACAACGATCGTCGGATCATATCGGTACGGGATGGCTGAACGGTGCCGTGAATGAGAGAGAGTGAAAGTACGACATTATAATACTCATCGCGGTTCGCCCAAAGGATTAACCATAAATTGCGCGTCGCATCAAATGCCAACTGGCAAGTTAATGACTACCGTAATCATTTTGAAAGTCCGGTAAATCGGTGAACCGTGAGAATGAACAAGATATTCCCTACCGTGTCCTCCGCTCGGTTGCGTCATCCCCCTCGACAACATGATGCTATTTGTTCTTCCGACAACGAGCCCAGGCGAGCCGTGATGTCCGATTGAATGTCACTGAACCACGTTTCCAATGTGACGCGGACGTCTCTGGTGCCTTGGTGCCTTGGTGCCCCCCGGACCGTTAATAGAACTCCCATTTACCATGGTCAGGATTTTGATTAGGATAACCGTTCTCGCGGGTAATCATAGGGTAACCTAACCCGACTCCGTGCCGATCCCGCGCGCCCATTATCGCAATTGATCCCTTGCTGGTTCGTTTCTTCCTTGGCCATCTTTGTTCGAGGGTTATCAATAAACCGCGGTTCCGTCTACGTTCCACAGATATCGGATCATAATTTTTTTTTTTGAAATGTTAATTCTTTAAGAAATTTACTAAATTAAATAAATTAAATTTTATTTTATTTTACTTAATTAAATTTAATTTTACTTATTTTTTAAGTTTACTAGCTAACGTGTAAATCATTTTCTTTTTCATTATTATTGTTCGCAATTGCGAAGGAATAACTAAAGATCATGATTTTTACAATTTTCATCCTCTAATGAATATTTCAAAAACGTGTTTTGAAAATTTTTGAATTTATAGCGTTTGCGAGTAGGTTCTTTAAATTTTTCCTATTTTCAATCGTATATTTCTAGTTTGTAGTAGCTTTGTATTAATAGTTTCCACTTGTTTGTTTATTATAGAATCATGCACAACAACCTATCGACGATGGCTTACTTTGAGATACTCATATTTTTGTGTAAGTATTAGAATCGTCCAATTTTTTTTTCTCCCGTCAGCTAGCCGAGAGTTATTCATCGGGGAATTCTAGATCTTACGTAAATCGTAGGATTCACACGTCTGTTCCCAATCAGATCTCCAGGAACAATTAGTATATCCACGCACAAAATTTCTCCACGTATTCCCCGTATGTTCGGTAACTCTTTCGTCAAACGCTATTCGGAGAAAAGAAGTCATTGTACATTCTATGGAAATAAGAACGTAACCCGTTTCCTAAAGCTTCGTTCGAATATGTATGTATAATGTATACTATTCCGCTTTTCAGGTTCAGTGATCAGTTTCGTTCCCAGCTACTGCAAAACCGAGGTGATTATTACGCGATGGCTACTCATTTACATTTTTACGTTACTATAAATAACCGTGGAAAGCGATAGGGAAATGTAATTAATCGACAAACGGAAGCCATGCTACGCATCTTACCGATGATCACCAATTAGCGGAGATATCATTCAATTTATATTAGAGAAAAAATTTTCTATAAAACGCGATACATAATTAATAGACTGTGGATTTTATAAATTTTATAAAATTTTTTAATTTTATGATCAAAATGAATGGGAAACTCGCAAAACACTAAAGTCATTGGAAGAATTGAAGAATTAAAACGATATCGTGTTTATTGCGATTTTAATCAGAATGATTCTTAATAAAGAAATTTTCTTATTGGATTAGCACGTGTTCGCATCGATATACCCAATCCCGTATCGAACGCCGCTGTATGTTTATACTTAAACTCAGAGTTGTGCAGAATTACAATTGAATTACTCCAGGATTATAATTATAAAGTAATTGAATTACATAGTAATTCAGTTATATTCTAATTTATAATTCGGATCTTCATTCAATTAGATAACAATGTAATTCGTAATTGCAATGGAGTAGGATTATAAAATACATTGTAATTGAATTATGAAAAATGAAGTAATAGGCAAGAAGAGGTTGAAAAATCCATGTGAAGGTTTCGAACGGAAGGAATTATTATTTATTAATTTATTAGCTGCTCGTGACGTAACTGCGGTACACCTTCAATTATATTGTATTTCAGTTATATTGTATTCCAACTATACATTGTATTTCAATTATATTGTATTTCAATTATATAGTATTCCAATTGTACATTGTATTTCAATTATATTGTATTTCAATTATATTGTATTTGAATTATACTGTACTTCAATTGCACATCTGATTAAAATACTTAGTAATTGGATTAGAATGTAATTGAATTAGCACAACTCTGCTTTAACCATTAACTAAAATTACTAAAATATTAACAACTAAAATTGCTGCACCATTATTCAGTCAGAAAATAGCAACAGAAGGGCGAGTTTGCCGAAGTTCCTAACCGAGGTGGACCTGTCTAACGTGGATGCATCGGCAGAAAGCACCGAATCGTTGAAGAGAATCGTAAAAAGACTGGCGCCGGAGAAGAATGGCGAGTACCAAGTTTACCAAGGTTCCTAATGCATATCTTACTAACGCCGAAACAAACTATTAACCCTCCCCGTTCCGCCACTAAAATACTTTCTTTCTCAGTCTTCTTCGGCAACCCGGATCTTCTCAAGGAATGGCTCAAAGGAGCGGGTATTATTATTAATATCGTAGAAGCACTGGCATCGCTTTCTCTTTCCAGCTTCCTACCTAGTAGAACGAAGCGCATGCATCTAGTTAGCATTCTTTTGAAACTGATCGATGCGACAACTGATCCCGTTTGATCGGGAAATTGATATCGATCGATGGGAACCGGGGGAACGAGTGGAAACAACGAGAAAATCGAGTTCAAGGAACTTGTTATTAGAGACCCGCTAAACAATAAGCTATGCTTTCTTAATTTTTTACCGTTTCAAAATTTTTATTTCGCCGCACATGTATGAATAACTATATTTTGGATTTTTTGCACTTATCGGAAGACCGATAACGAGAAACTCAAAACGGAATTCCAGCAGAATGTAATCTTTTTGAAATACATCTCTATTGCTCCCCGTTTATCGAAATTTTGATTTTGCATAATAAATAGCAAACAGCTGACCGCAATTGTTTCAACATTTTTATTTCACCGCACATGTATGAATAACTAGATTGTGGATTTTATGCACTTTTCGAAATACATCTCTATCGCAGCCCGTTTATCGAAATTTTGATTTTGCAAAAATATTAAACAGCTGACCGCAATTTTCGTCGTTTTCTGTTCGAAACTGTAATTCAACTTAAATTTTAATACGCGTTCTAAATTCGCATTGGAACTGTGCTACCGACGCTTACTTTTCTATTCCGTTGATTTTCTATAGAGGTTCTATGATTTCGTGTTGAGATAAATGAGGCTTGGTAAGAGTTTATTGACCAAATCTATTGTTCCATTCTTCGATAGGCGTGACAGGACAGCCTGGTGTCGACTTTCCAGCTCTCACGACGATTCCCGCCACTTCGTTCAGCTGTCGCGGTCTGAAAGGTGGTTACTACGCGGATCTGGAGACAAATTGTCAAGTAAGTAATGAGCGGCTTAATATATCTTACTCAACGTAATTACCTTAATCAAATGCACGATTCACCGTTGCGCAATCACGATTCGTTGACGCGCGCTGCATACAATCGGGCCTAGTCTTAAAGAATGGGATGAAATATTCCAAACGTTTCCGTATTAGCGAGGTATTCCCGTCTCAGCTATTATTTCCCACTGATTAAAAAAATTCGAATATTCATTCAAGCATTATGTCTACGAGGTGTACAACACTCGTTGAATCAAACACTATAGAAAATGATGAAGTAATCAACTTAAAAAAGACCAAGACTCATAAAATGAAAGAAATGTTGGTAATTATATAGAAAAGTACTGCCCTCTCCGATTTGGATGAAATTTAAATATGTTATGCAGCAACACATTCTGAACAGCTTTTTCCTTTTCCAATATAGGGGGATCGCTTTTAGTTTTCTAGATATTTGCAAAAAATTATCGCGAATACTGTATTGAATTTTTCGTATTACTGAACGCTCCGCTGCAACGTAAACCTGTTTCCGTGCGGCGTTTGTTTACATTTTGACGATGTAGAGATAAGAGAGAAAACAGGGGGCGGAAAGGGCCAAATGTAAAATGTCAAAATGTAAACAAACGCCGCACTGAAACATGTCTACGTTGCAGCGGAGCGTTCAGGAATAGGAAAAATTCAATACAGTATTCGCGATAATTTTTTGCAAATATCTCGAAAACTAAAAGCGATCCCCCTATATTGGAAAAGGAAAAAGCTGTTCAGAATGTGTTGCTGCATAAAATATTTAAATTTCATCGAAATCGGAGAGGGCAGTACTTTTCTATATAATTACCCTCGTTTGCTTCATCCCGCGACTCGAAAGAAACTATGCTCTCGCGTCTTCACAAATCTTTCCCGAAGATGGTAGAGGTCTGCAAAGCAAAATCATAATCATTTTCAATTTCCAGGTGTTCCACATCTGCGACAACGGCCGGAAAATATCATTCCTCTGCCCCAACGGCACCATCTTCCAGCAGTCGCAGTTGATTTGCGATTGGTGGTTCAAGGTGGACTGCAGCAAGTCCGCGGAGCTGTACGAGCAAAGCAGCGAGCAGTTGCTCGAGGAGGAACGGAGGCGAGCGGAGTCGAGGAAAGCGAAATTAGATTACCGGCAGTCGATCGAGGCTGGCGGTCAGCAAGACTACTTCGACGTTCAGAATCTGAGCTACGACGGGAAGCAGAACGGTAGAATAAAAACGTACGAAGAGCCGCCCCTGGAGACTCCGGTACAAGACCGGCTTAAGACGTCCAGATACTTCGACGGTGGTAATAATTTCAGCCAAGAGAACGGCCAAAGGGATGGCAATCAATTCTCCTTCAACAACGGCTTCCAAAACGGCCAGGTTCTCACCACGAAGCCCCCGTTGAATCAGTTCACCAGGAACACCGACGAAGGGACCGTGAATAAATACTCGACAACCAGCCAGGACTTCTACGGCACCCCTAAAAAGGCGCAGAATTACCACGCGACCAATCGAAACTCGAACAACCAAGAGAAAGGAGCGCTGAAGAGATTGAAGTTCAAGAGCCAGACCAGGAATGGTACCAATACAGCGTCGACGATTTCTCAAAGAGTCACCCCGTCTTACACGGAGTCGACCACCTTCAGAGCCAGCAGTCCGAGTCCGATAAAAGAGTCGCAACAGGTCGCGGAGAGCGCTGCCTTCGTTGGCAACCGCGGGAACCGGTTCGTCGATATCAACGGGAACTCGCATCAATATTACTATCAATCGTACAATCGCGAGACCACCGCCAGAAGCCCAGAATACTACGAATCCACCGCGGCAACAACCGAAAGAGAAGACACTACTACACAGAGGAACGACTTCTCGTACACGGACGCTACTTCAACTCCTTACTACGAGACAACGACGCCGTACTTCACGACCACCGTGTCACCGCCTTGCAACGACGACGCGACCGCCGAAAGCGCGACCACTAATCTCCCACCAACGACGGAGTCTCTTCAGGTCGCCGATACCAGTTACGACTTCGGGGGCAACTCGAAGAACTCGGAGTCGAGAAGCGCCTTCTTCGATCCGAATTATTATAACAACGGTAATAACGAGGGTGTGTATGGTTCTTCAACGACTCGCTCCCAGCCACTGACGGATAGCTACCGTCAAAACACCGTCACGTCGAATCTCGACAGCCAGACGTTCCCCGCGAACAATTTTGCACCAGCTGCCACCACGTTCTCTCGCGGCAACAATTTCGGGCGAACCACGGAAGGGCTGCCAACACGCAACGCCTATGACAACCAACACAGCCGAGCATCTAGCAAAAACCCGTCCACAGGTGCGCCAGGGTATCGACAAAACTATATCGGTTCGAGCACCGAGAAGCCGTACAGAACCACGCCAGCTTATCAACAGAACACCGTCACCGAGAAGGATTTGAGTCCTTACGACAGGAGCTTCACGTACAAGCAAGGAAAGGTGTTGTCCACTTTGGGTCCCTACGTGCCTTTCACCAGGAACTACGCCACCACTGTTACATCGACGCCAAAGCCCACCCAGTACACCCCTACGATACCCACCCACACAGCGAAGACCCTGATACCGAAGCTGAAATACCCTGCGCCAACCTCTTTGAGCAAACTGAAGTCGACTCGCTTCTCCGAGAGGGAGCACGCGTTGAGCATGCTGCACTCGTTGAAGAACCTGGAGAACAATGTGCCCAGTCTCACCGAGCCACCTAAGCCCAACGAAAGGTTCACAGGCAGGTCCGGACCCCTAGCGCCGTCTCCTTTGCACTCGCTGGCTCTGTTCTTCACCACGACTACCGAGAACTTTGACTCAAACGAATCGACCGACTCCTCGGTGGCCTCGGAGGAAGACGCGGAGAAGATTGTCTCGAAGAAGAGCAACGGCACCACCGTCCAAGTGCCTCCTGGCCTCTTGACCAGGCACACCATCGACTCGTACACTGACTTGTTCAACCTGAACGACGCGTTCGAGAACAACGTGACTACCGAGGATCGTTTGGACGACGTCAGCGAGGATTACAACGAAAATCTCGAGCTGCAGGAGAGCGGAGGTTCGTTGGACGACCTTAGGAAGTCGAACAGCACCAGGCTTCGGGAGATCGCGCAGGTCTTCACGCAAGCCTTATCCGCGTATCTCCTCAATCCGGACAGCTTCAAGAGAGTGCTCACCGAGATCAGGCCAACCGAGCCGCCGAAGACCACCCTGGACCCTGACCAATGGAAGACCACCACGGACTATTCCCTGATGTCAGATTACACCGCGTCCATCAGGGAGAAGGACGAGGTTCTCTTCTACTCGGACGACGGCAACGACATCAGACAAAAGCTCACTACCGTGTATCCCACTACCTTCGAACCGCCCACCACTGTCCCCGATAACGTCTACGATATATTGAGCACGCAGCCGAGCACCTACTACACCACCCCCAGAACCTCCAGCCAAGAAACCTTCGAACCGAGCACCAACTTCGTCACCAATCCAGGGACGAACGATTACTACGAAACCTCGCTGCCTCCAACGGAGACTACCGTCCCCACGGAACAGAGCAACCCAACGAGCAGCGGATTTTCTACTCCGAACAACGAGGTTAAGAATTACGTTTGCGCGGGTTGCACCAGCGAGGCCGGGAATCAAAATCGTGTGGGCGGTTTCCAAAATAACAGCATCAGCATCGTCACCGAACCGTACAGAGAAGCAAAATCACTCGTCACGACTCCCTTGAGCGATAACTTCGTGGTTTCACCAACCCCCTCGCCGCCATCTTTGTTGTCGCACATGGTTACCCATACCTGGAGCAAGAAGCCCACCAGCAGAAAACCGGAACAACAATTGACCCCTCCGTTCTACGAAAGTTACGCGGAGATGGTGCGAAAGGAGACCGAGAGGGCAGCTCCGAACCCTGAAGTATACTCCAGCACACCTATGTCCGTGCAAAATGTCCGCGCGACGACTACCGGCTTCTCGAGCAACAACTACGAAACTCCCCGCGATTATTCCTTCAGGTCCCACTTGGCGAAGTCGGAGCAAGGGCTTCCTTTCCCCATGTCAAGGACTAGCTACACCAAGTTCAGAACGTCCACGCCAAGGTCAACCACGGAGGCGACGACCCCGACGACCATCGTAGAGACCACGCCTTGTACTCACACGGAATCGGTTGGGTCGTTCGAGACCACCGAGCCGAAGGGGAATCCGAGAGTCTTGAAGAACGATCATTGGACCTCTTCGCCGGCTGTGACTCAGCTTTGGGAGACCACTGTGTTCGTGGATCCTCAGCGGATCAATCACGGTCTGGAATCGGATGTGAGCACGACGGTGCCCTCGGTTACGGACACGTTCACCGGGAGCCAGGAAAGCGGGGAGTACGGTAACAACCCGTTCTCGACGGACGAGTCGGGTAGCACCGAAGAGTCTAGCAACGAGTCGGACCAGCCAGCCGCGCCGCAGAGGCTGTCGAGGAACAAGGACACCCCTACGAGCTTCTCTTTGCTTCCTACCACCTCCACCGTCGAGAACACGGTCACACCGAAGCCTCTATACACCACACGATCGAGCATCACCACCACGATAACATCCTCGATCACGTCCACCAATTCTCTGCCTCGAGACACCTTGGCGGCTTCGTTGCTGCCGTACACAGCCGTGCCAAACGCGAACACCACCGAGAACGAGATCGCTGAGAACCTGTTCGGCAAACTGAACGCCACCAGCAGCAACACCTTGATGAGGGTCATGAAGCAAGCAGATAATAACGAGACAGTTAGGCAGCTGGTGCTTCTGCTCGTTCGCCATTGCAAGGATCCAGTCAACAAGACCATGCAGAGGGAGAAGGAGGAGCTGTTGAACGCGCTGCTAAAACTGCCAGTGAACGAGTTCGCCTCTGAAGAGTCTAGGAATATCGTGGCAGGGATTAACGAGCTGAGCGTGTCTCCCAGGGCCACTACCAGACCCAGAAGCGCTAATGTCAAGTCCAGAGGTGCTACCGTCAGTCCTAGGAGCGCTACCGTTAGCCCTAGGAGTGTTACCACCAGCCCGATGGTCACCGAACCCATTGTCACCACCTACCGAAGCAGGAAGAGCCGGAAGTTCAGGACGACCACCGAGAACTCGGGAAATCTGGTTAGTCGATCGGAGAAGGTGCCAACCTCGGAAGCCATTAATTCTCTGCAGGAGGACCAGACCTCCGCGTCCGACGGAAGGGCGCTGGAACTTCTCAGATCTCTTTACACGATAGCCACGAAATGGGGGTGAGAGTGTGGAGGCTGAGCAGGAAATTCGGGGAACGGTTCGTATCGACGAGTTACATATCCGCAAATCAATCGACGCACGACTCAACGGAAACCATTTCTCGATATGCTTTCGCGGACGGAATATTACTTAGATACGTCTCTTTCGGAAAGATTCGTTTCATTCGTACGCGAGGAATTCCAGAAATATTTTTAACTATTCATCTTCCGATGAAATTAACGTATACGACGATACGATCGTTGATCAAAATGTTTATTTATTCAAGATGTACATAAAAATATATACCGTATTTTCACCTTTAATTTATTTTGTTCCGGAATGGACGATTCGTGTTTTGTTCGTTTTGGTATACAGACGGTGAGAAAGTATTGGAAATAATTTTGTTCAGTTTCGATCGTCGACGCGAACGCTTTCTCGATCAATTTCCTCACGCTTTTTTACACAAATGTCTGACATTGGTGCATACGCTGCCGTATGTGTGATCAATCTGATAATAATACGTATTTATCGGCGCATGTACATTCTTTAAATTATTTCGAGTTTACCGTGCGAAATTCTTGGAAATTCTCGTCACTTTCGATCGATCTACTGAGAAAATTCGAAGACGCGATGTCGAGAGGTTCGTATGGGTGTTGGTAATCTATTACATTCGTATAGCGAGTAATACAAATATAGAAAACAGCTGCTGGTTCGAAGCAAGACCACGTTGCAACTCGGTATCAAGTATTGGTAAATTGTTAAGATACACGAATGGTTACCATTAATATTTTATTCGGATAATATGTCAAACCAACAGAATCGAATGTTAGAATTTTTTTATTTACTTCTTTCGGCTTCGCGTCCTTCTCTAATGTACTCCAGCGTTCGATATTCTTTTATGGGCCTTATTATTGATTATATTACCGATCATTACTTATCATTGAATAATTCGATTACTCGCTACAGTTGTGTACCGATGGAACTAGTAATCTCTGAAATACATAGACACGCAATTTTGGAATTTAGGTTTATCGAGGTGGAGCCTTAGCGAGCTGGTGAACTGAATTTTCGGATTGATTTTTTTTTGCTGAACGCGTTCGCTTGCAACTGAAGTTACGTTGCATCGAATAATAACATTGGTTGAATTAAATTGAAACGGACCAAAGTGTTTCGTTCAAAGCAAGTCCGTAATTAGAAATATTATATTATATGTTAATAGAATTAAATTTAAACGGACAATACGAATAGAAACTTACCGAAGTGTTTCGTTCAAAGCAACTCCGTAATTATAAATATTATATTAAATATTAATATAAATTTTGGGAATTCGTTCGCCCTGGATCTTCTATGGCTGCAACCGCACCTGATCGCAACAGTATTACCTTGCATTACGTACAAATATGCTGTATTATAATCGTTGTACATGTCCTCTGTTGAATAAATAAGGATTTTCGATGTGTAGAATTAAATAACCTGCCTCCACGCGACGCGTCTATGTACAAACGGTCTGTGGTCCGCGACTACTTTTCACCTAGTGAAAGAACCAAGAGAAAACCTGACGGAAAGCAACTTGGATTACTTTGAGATTGCTATAAATTTTGGTGTTGGTTGTTCCTTTACGTTCGGGTATTTACCATTACTATACAGGGTCCATAATAGATTCGGGAGAATCTCGAAATTCCTCCATTATGCGAGAACTAGTAAGGTCACGGTTCTTCCCAAGTGTATTTTATTCGAACAAGAAGACAAACGTTAATCTCTGGCAGTCACGCTGTTTAGAAAATTACCGTGTTGCGTAACATTGCGTTGCAGTCCCATATGATTGATCACTTCGACAGATGACACAACAGCGAAAAACTGGTATTACGAACATTGTCCCTGAAGCAATTAGAGATAAATATTAAATAATATCGATCGTAAATTGCTTTAAGCATAAATTAATGCTTCGTACTATTATAGAGTTCAGAAATTCGTCAACTGATATGTTACTCGTTCTCTTATAGTGGAGGTATTTCGAAACTTGTTAAACCTACTGATATATATATACATACCGATCGTTCTGTAAGTAGTGTCATTCCTCTTCTGGCTTGGAACGTTCAAAAAAGTGGCTATTCTTATTTTCACTTTCTCAGAGACAGATCCGTGTAACAAATAAATGATTAAGGAGCAGACTCGTTTTTTTGAGGATTGCGAGGGTGCGGAATATATGTTCCTATTCCTCGATAATACGAAACGAGTCTACCGTTACCATAAAATATGAATTTTATCTAGAGACGAAGATTTAATGGCACTAATTATGGAATGACCGAACACGTTTCTCGTTCTAAGGGCACGTCACGAGCTGTCGGGGAGAAAAAGAGTATTAATAATGATAGAAGGATTATCGAAGACTATTGGCTTTACGGTGTGTTCCATTTATTCTATACTTAATTTTATCGTAGAAATGCATTTAATTGTACTTCGCTTGAACAAAGTATACGAATCGATGCTTAACTATAGATCGCCGTCCATTACATAAACGCGATGGACATCGTCGACTTTATGTAAAATACATTTGTACAGAATGTGAATAAATAAAAAAGGGTTTTGTTAATGTTTACGGGTGTCGTTCATTGATTCGCGACGAGAACGATAAGAGTACCCGTGCCACGCGGTGTTCTTAACGTGAAAGGGAATGATCGTGACCGAAATGAATTGCGGCGTTAAGCTACGTCCAAGCTGAACCAACATCGTGCAATTTTTAATCGCTCGATATTGTTTCAGCTTGGACGTTTAGTCTTGAACACTATCGTGTTAGCGTCATCGGCATATGTCTTGCTCTCTGTAATGCTCTCCGTCCACGGACCGTCATGTCCTGTCTTAATTTCTATTTCGTTTCTTGTTTTTTCTGTAGCGTCGTTTTTTGAAAAATCCAATATACATATAATTACACTGTCCAACAAATTAAAATTTTTTATGTCTTCATATAACTGTTGGGTGGATCTTATAGAATTTTTTTCGCTGTTTTTGAAAAACACGACTTTGAAGAAAAAAACCTATTTTTCACCTTGAAGCAATTATCGTAATGTTATTATAAAAGATATTGTATTGTTTTCTTGCAGCAAAAGATTCTCTAGACTTTCCCGAATCCAGTCATGAGCAATAGTAATACATTATGATTGTTTAAACATGTTTGGAGAGTTTTTTTGCTGATATTTTTTAATGTATCTGAAAAAATAAGGATCTTCGCACTGTCAAGTTACGAACGTCAACGTTTTTCCGAACCAGAAAGCAAAATATAGATAAGATAACAAAAGTGGTGTCTTTCCGTCTTTTATGATAGTTTAAACATTTTTAAACGTTCATAATGTATTACTATCGGATATCACTGTATTCCGGAAAATCTACAGAATCTTTCGCTGCAAAGAACAATTCAATATCTATTATAATAACATCACAATAATTATTTAAAGATGAAAAATAGGTTTTTATTCAAAGTCATGTTTTTCAAAAACTGTGTACGCACGAAAAAATTAAGACCAGATTCGAAATCAGCTCAAAAAACATTTTTACTGTTGGACAGTGTTACGAGAGTTTCCTTGCAACTTCTGTTTCTAACTTGGGTCCTCCACTCGACTCGAGCCGCCACTAATTTGCCCAGGTCTGCGTCGCAAGTACCAAAAATTTCGCAGGAGTTTCAATCGACCGCACTCGGATCAATTTCCTATCATTCTTCTGGTACGGGAGCACTCTTTATCGTCAGAGTAAAAGATAAACTTAATGTGTCGTTATTCTTCGGGGCTGGAGGTGACCACACGTGCTCTTCGATCCAGTCCAAGAACGAATGCACCGAAATGTAAACACCTGGTATCGAACTGCCGCAGGATTGACCGAAAGCTGTGATCCCGACAACGCTGTCCCCGTCCTCTGAGATCATCAACAAAGGACCCCCGCTGTCACCTTGACAAGCGTCCGATCTCCTGCTAACGTTCCTGTCGATCGCGCAAATGATGGTGTCGTCGAGACCGCGAGGCAGCTGACGTAATCCTTTGTACAACTTGCCGCATTCTTCCTTGTCCACGAGACTGTAAATGAAAAGAAACTAGGAGAAATGCTTAATTTATGATTTTAATTAATATTTTATTTATCGGGAGCCTATCGACAAGGGTCGATAGCGACCGAGGATCACTCGGACTAAAGATGGCGAATGTGTCGCACCTGAGGTTAGGCGTCCTCATCAGCTTATTGGATCGATCCTGTTCGTAACTCGTTGCACCCCACCCAAGCACGATTAAAGACGTTTTTGGTGTGATCGTTATACTGTCCAAGGGTTTAGTTTGGAGACAGATAGGCCTAACTGTGCCTGTCATATTCACTTTTCTTTTCAGTTTTAGAATGGCCACGTCGTAATAGTTTATACTGATTTTATACTCCGGATGGTACATTATGTCGCTAATGGGAATGCGTTGCACTCTTTCGTCGGTGCTGGTTATGTCTTCGTGGCCTAATCTTACCTGCAACAGCGCAACAAAAATATATACTTTATGCACCCACTGTATTATCATTATTATCTCATCTTATTATTATATGTATTATTATTATAATATATATTATATTATTATATATAATATATAATAATTATATGTATGTAATCTTATATATATTATTAATAATTATAATATATTATTATATGTATAAAATAATTGTGTAATTTGCCTCCTGAACGGAGATCGAAAATTGAGCGACATGACAGTGTGTATTTTTCAGGGAGCGAGAGAGATGGAGCAAGAGGAAGCGAGGCGCCCGGGGGTTGGCAAACGAAGCGAGCAGGGGGCGAGCCCCTGGTTACCATATAAAAAAATATGTGTAGAAGAAAAATACAGTTTTCTCGTGAAATTGTGTCGCTTACCTCAATCGGAACATTCTTGTTTATATTGTGCACACAATGCGCCGCTGTCAACACGTGTTCAGAACTTATCAAGCTACCCCCACAGCCATATCTAATTGCCTGTTCACCTTCGGCAGAATTCTCGTCTATATATCCTAGAGCAACCACGTATGGGAACTCGCCAGCATTCGCCATGATACCATCGAATATATGGTATGTCAAACCGTTGTCGTATTCGTTGCATGCTTGAAACAATATTGAAAATTTATATAATTGACCAGGCCACGAAATAAACTAATACCTTTCGTTTCGAAATTGAATTCAACAAAATATCTGTTCCTGTGGAATTTTTTGGAAACGTTTATTTAAAACGACCATAATTATTTAAATAAATTGAAGATTACGGCGCACAGGTCCGATCCTATGAAACTAAGCTGTTTTACAAATTTATATAACTTTTATTTCGACGTTAAGGTCTAATTAAGACCATTTTCAAGAATATATAATTGCGTCTGTAAACAAAAATTTTTTTTATGAAAGTAAAATTACATATCCCGTGTTGAAAAGCAAAAGGAAAAGCAAAAGGAAACGAATAAACCATAATTATTATGAACAACTTTGTTTCACAGGCACGCAAGTCTGTCAAGTTAATCGTTACAGTTCCATTGTAACATATTTCTTTGAATTTGAAACGAACCGACGTAAGATATTTTCATACTATGGTAGCAAATGTCAGAAATACACCGGGATGACGCTTGTTTTGCATGTTGCATTTAAAATTTAAATGCTTGACCTTTCTCCAGAATTTTTCTGCAGATGTAATAAAACGTGCACGCGTTTCGGTTACTGGCAATGCGACCTCTACAAGTTCCACGAATTTTAGCGAGTTTTGAATAGACTACAAACTTTTGTAATTACTTTGCCAAAGAGTTTCGTGAAAAGTTTTATTCTTTTGCGGCTCATAAAACTGATTAAAATTCTAGTGCAACGTCCAGCGTTGCTTCAGTTCTCTGAAATACAAATATGCATAAATGTGGAATGTCTGATAAGCGACCACGAACTTTTGAGTGATTGCGAGCGTGTTGCGCTCTGCACACAGAATAACTGTTTTCCGTTTGAATGTTCGCGAGTCATTGGTGTAACTGTCTTCGCGCCGCATAATCGAAGCAATTATGTCATAATGTACTTTCACATGACGAGTACACATCGATTTAACTCGCGTCACGAAAACACACGAATATATAACACGTATCGATAAAAGAACAGGTCAAACATTTACATACAACGGTTCTACTATGTTGTAGCATTTGATCTAAACGGCAAACGATAACAATTGTATTACTTCATTTTTAAAATAACGATGACAGAGTGTTGAGAATAGTTCGTTATTTTGAACGATTATTTGTGATTTTATTTAAAACCAGCTAACCCGACAGACGTTGTCCTGTCCAAATTTCAATAAATTTGCTTGTATCCATTTTGTGAATTTGTGAAAAGCTATTGGTAATTTAAAGTTGTAATTAATTACAAAGTAAAAATGCGATGAAAACGTAGTTCTGAGTGATCATTGTTTATTTTTTTTTTATTTTTTTTTTTTTTTTCGTGTTTCCGGGCAATTATTCCAATTTTTTTTACTCTAAAAACCTGATTTGGACTACAACGAACATTTAAAAAATAACAATTAGCTGAAGGGATAGTATTCCTTTCTTAAATAATTCATATTATTGACTAAGGAGGCAGAAGTTCTATTTTACACGAGTTTCACTATGAAAATGTGAGCAAACGAATCACACCCGTGCTCCAATGAAAACGTACCAGCTTCGGCAGGTCTCTGAGAGATCTTGTCCGTAAAGTTAGCCTTGCCGGGACAACAAACGATCTCGATGAAACCAACGAACCCGCATCTTCCCGCGGCATCCCAGTTTCTTTTGCCTTCCTGCACTTCCTTCAACCTCTCCGGACAGTCTCGTAGCTTTTTGCACACGCCTGGACCACCATCTTCCAATGTGCACACGCTGCCTTCTACAAAATACAGAGACAAGTGTCGACAACTCTTCTGCACCTAGGACGAGTCGAAAATATTGAACATTGGAGGGGAAGGGTCGAGTGCACTGAGCTGGTAGAAATTGTTCGAAAGTTACTCGAAAGTTATTGGAATAATAGATGAAAATTTTATTCGATGTGTTATTTAACTAATTTTTTAAATCGAAACAATGCCCGTTTCTATCATTTAGGGTCGTTTAATTCCGAAATTGAACATTTGTTATAATTTTTTCATATTGTTTTTAACTTTTTATCGTATTCAGATAGGAATTTTTTTTTACTACTCCCTTAAAAAAAAAAGATAGGAAAAATAAGCCTCGAATGAACTCTACTGCCTATTCAAATGCTGAAAATAAATCAACCGGCAGTGATACTTTAACTGAATAAAGGTGTGTGTTTATTGAACTTCAATTTTTACAATATTTATTTTAGCGATTACTCAATCCTTTCTAGTGTGTTTTCAATATTTTTTGTTTTTAAATATTATACATATAATCTGTTATAATATCTGTTATAATCGTACAAACTCGAAGAACTTTTCAGTATGCACCAATGTTCTACAGAGTAAAGTTTCTTATATGGGCGAATATGGACTTTAAACTATATCGTATGTATACATTGAAGTCTTGTCTATTCGGCAATATGTATAGTGGCCTTTCGCAGTCATCTCGCGCAGTAGTCTAACACAATTTATCCGAGTAAGAAGAACGTGTTCATAAGTCTGCATTTTGATTGTTACTTATTAAATTGTTATAGTTTTGAATCGGTATTGTTTAACTGTTGTTGTATCTGATTGTTATTACATTTGAGAGTTTCTGTTCTGTGTTTAATATTTATTCAATTACTATTATTTCACTTAAGGTAGATTTTCAATATTTTTGGTGTCAAAATGTGGTAAATACTTTAGAGACCCTACATGATTTATGACTAGTAACAAACGATTACTGAACGATATTGAATATATTTATATAAGACTGTGTTTGCAATTTCCTTATATCATTTAAATGAAATACCCATTCACACAATAATTTTCAAGAGTTAAAATACGTATTTTCGGCCAATACAATAAAAGTAATGTCAAAGTGACTAAAAATCATCATATTTTGTGCAGTGTTAAAAAATAAATGATAAAAAAATATATGATAAAATATATGATAAATACATATTAAAAATAAAAAAATATGTATATTAAAAAAAATATATTTAAATTTATGATAAAAAAATGTATATATTAAATATATGATAAAAAAAAGAAATGACATCATTAAGAATTAAACGACCCTAAATGATCGAAAGGTTACACTGCCCGCCGATCGGGAAGTAAGCAGATGATTCCGTTCACCCGGAGAGAAGAGGATCACAGTCGCGAATCTTGCAAGAACCTGGATTTTACCTTCCAAGTCCTCGTCGAGCCCGATCGTCGGCGAAACGATCAACAGTTGGGCCACCACGATCAGAAGAATATTGTTGCACATCTCGATAAGCAGAGTAGGGATGGTAACGGCGAACAATGGACGCGATCGATGAAGCCGGTTCCCGATAAAGCAATCCGCGTGCCGTGTAGAACAAGACTAAACTGATCGTCGTCGGAGGCATCGACGAAGCGACGCGGTGAATCAGAGACTCAGAGGGAAAGAGGCTCGCAGGAAGATTCACGCTTCGGTCTTCCTGCCGATGCGAAGAGAAACACGTTAGAGCTGACGCGACGCGAAACTCGTTGCCACAACATGATTTAGTCGAAGTTTCCGCGTGGCGGGAACCGGATCTGAAAAGCCTTGCCCCGGCAATTTTTAGACAGACGTTGCATCGAGATTATCGCCGATGACTGGATCAGTCGAAGCTGGACTGTTCTCCGATCATGATTCATAGTTTGGTAAACTTGCCGAAACGTCAAACGGTGAGACAAACATATGAATTTTTATTATTATTATTATTAGTATTTTATTTGATTCCCCTTGGGGTTGCAAATCCTCATTTCACAACTCCTTTCCATACGCCTCTTTTTACACTTTAACTTATTCTAACTTACCACTAACTTAATCTTAACTTAACCTATATATACATATATGTATATATATATAGAGAGAGAAAGAGAGAGAGAAACTGTATATTATTATTATTATTATTATTTATCATAAACGAGCTGAAGCCCTATTTTACACATGAGAGAGGCTCTGCAAACTTTTGCATTACTTCCCGACCCCGAAGAAAAAGTTTAGGTTACTTGTGACGTATATAATAGTATAATATTGCAGCAGCAATGTACATATACAGTACAGTGTATAATGTATAGTGAGAACGATGCGTATCAATCGCCTGGTCGATTCAAACCATGGATTTTATCATTTATTTATTTAACGGTTCATTTTACAGGATTTTTTGAAACGCAGTTCTCTGTGTAAGACCTTCACCCTTGAGAAAGTGGAACCCTAAAATTTTTAAGACTGAAAAAGCACATACATGCGATATCCTAAATCTAGAATCAAAAAGAACTAAATTCCACATGTTGAAAAACAACACATTTGTTCGCTAATAAAATAGATAGGAATAATTTTGTAATGAATTTTAGTGTAAATTTCATCCCGATATCTCCTAACGGCTAACGCGCAAAGAATTCACGAACAATACGGTATCTGTTATAAGAATCTGCTTGCCTCGCGCGTCGATTGAATTGTTATTACTCGTTTCATTACGCAAGGTGTCGCGTAAAATCGATTGATTGCAAACCTGCGGAACAATATTTCGTTCGTTGTTTGCGTCGAGATGCTATTCCAGTAAGAGTCTTGTAATTTTCACTAAGCCTGCATTGTGCAAGATCTTCGTCCGAGATCAACTGCTACGTGATCCGAGATTAGTGCGTCAATTATTCTAATTAATAGCATGACCACCATCGAATTAATGTCGATTACCGGTCACCATGACATTTCACCTTAAGACCGCAGTAATGAATCTCAATCGCGGTGCCGCCGCTACCAATTCAGGACGACAAAGCTTTTCTAGCCTGCATAACAATTTTATAACATCAAATTTTTAAGCAACCTTTTGCAATTCGCTTTGAACGACGATAATTTTTCATGAAACGATAAATTTACGGCTATCATGTTCGGTGAAAAAGTTAGCTAAAAAAGTATCCATTTCGTTTTGAATCTATAAACACATCAAATACTTCTTAATACTACTTAAATACTTCCTCGCACACTCGATGTTAAAGAACTGAGATTATTTGTGCAAACCAGAACGTAGATTACTGTTTTCACAAGTCGTATGAAACACGGGCCATTATTTTCTGAAATATTCAGTCGTTGAAGTGTATTTTCAATAATGTATTGTTATGAATTGTGGCATCGATGTCGAAAGAAAAAATCATCGCTCTATCTGATTTCTATCGAAAGTTCTTAGACTTTGACAGAAAATTGATAGAACTCTAGTTGGAACCACCGCATTCCTGAGCGGCCGGTGTTTCCAAAACCTATGTAAAAAACACGTAATATTTCGCTATACCAAAAAATTTCACTTCCATAGCGTCCCGTGCGTATTGTATCGCGCGTCGCTACGGAACATTTTGATAAGAATTCAAATGAATATGGAACGCGTAAAAGATATCCCGATGAAACTTCCACTAAAATTTATTAAAAAAATTATTCCTACCTACTATCGTAATAAATATATTTTTTGTAATCAGTTTTCAATTAACCCATTAAATTTTAATGTTTTAAGGTAAAATAAAAAATCGTTAATTTGTTACTTATTTAATATTTCTTGAGATAATATAAATCGCCGATGTCTTTGACAATATTTATTATATGAAGAATAAATTTTAAAAAAGTACAAAAAAACTCGTTTTCCGAGGCTTCATTTTACACGTCTGTAAAACCAACAATTTTTAGGATTTCGATAAATTCATTGAGTTTATATATCATTACAGATTATTGATTACAAACATTTTGAACGAAATCCGAAACAGTAATCCGAATCTGTACTGTCATCCGTTTTCAAGGTTCGCCGCGCCGTCGCCGTTTCGACAAGTTAATGAAATACCTGCACCCCGAAGTTGATTTGATTAATCGTCGAAAATGCTCAACATCTCCGAGTCCGTGTTGAAAAAGGCGTAACTGTAAAATCGCGAAACTGCAAGACTAGCTGCGCGGAGTTAGGAAGTCGGGTCATCGTCGGATGACCGTGAACGATAAGTATAATACTGTTCTGACAAAAGCTCTGGGTACGCGTCGAAGTTTTCGACGGAGTTCGCGAGTTCGTTCGAGAGTCTTGTGCGATCCGCGGGAAAGGAAAACATGTTCAACCCAGTGGATCAGCGGTACTCAACCGTAATTTTCTAAGGAACTGTGTGTTTGCGTTACTGGATGCTTCATCGTCCGAGCTTCCTAGTACAAGGATCGTGATCGAATCGATTCGTAGAACGAGACGTTATGCCGATCTTCATCAGAACTGGACATTATGTTTTTCGAGTTACACCGAATCAGACTGAACTGTACGTATCCTTTGAATTCGATCGTGTGAAATAAATACAATGGCTCGAATTAACATTCGGGCGCTCTAAAAATGATGATAATCTTTTTAACGCTGTACCATACGAATTGAACTTTTTTGGGAAGCCAGAGCAATTAGTTTGCTACAGGGTGTGAAAAGAAATTTCTTTCGATTTCATATAATAATATACGATATAATTACATTGTCAAAATATTGTATACACATTCATATAATATTAAAAAGAGACACAATCCTTTTTTTAATATTCAAATATACATACAATATTTGTTTTATATTAAGTAACAAATATTTATTTTTAAATATGCAGGAAATATCTATTTCATGTTAGGAGAAAAATATTTTTTTTCTAAATATTAAATGAATCTTTATTTCATATTAGAAGTAGAATATTTTTTTCCTAATATGCAAATAATATCTATTTCATATTATGAAAAAAATATTTCTTTCTTATTATAAAACAAATCTTTGTTTAATAGTAGAAATAGAATATTTTTTCCTAATATAGAGATAATGGTTGTCCTTGTACATTGTACATATGGCTTAAAAAATATTTTTCCAGCATTTCAACAGAAATATCCATTTAATATTTTTGTGCTACTAGGATTTTTATTTCGAGGATCGGAGGAGTTGGTTCATTGATTCTCCGGTTCGTTAAAAATGTATTTCGATATCGCGCCCCTGGGTTCTCCATAAAAATAGAATATCGAGGTTCATGTCTGCACGACATTGGCCTAAATACTTTCTCCAAAATGCAATCGAATATAAATAACTAAGATACCACGGGATACGCTGGAAATCGTCTTACGCTTCGTTTTCTTCGGGGCTCGTAATTGATCTCAGTTTGGAGTAAACACTTTGATGTTGCTTCCCGTGCGCTCCCATTCCGCCGTTGAAATATTGCGTTACTTTATATGACACCTATTCTTGTGTTGCATTCTAACCTCGGGACTTTTAACTTCGTTAAAACTATTAAGATTATCTCCTTTCGCGTTGAACTTGCGACGGGGCTAAATGGGACTGCCGTCACCCGTAAATAACTGCGATCCATTCATGCGGTTCTTCGTATTTTCCAAAAATTCTTCATCCCTGAAAAAAAATCATTGAATAAATGATTTGGGTGGAAAAAGCGATTCGCTTTTAAAAGGTGTTCGAACACCTTGTACGACCAAGTTATAAATCATATTACGGAAAACAGATTAAAACAGCACGAGGAGGAAAACCAGAGGTAGAATAAGATATAAGAGAAATGCAGGCCTGAGGGGAATAAAATAAAAGTCGCACGTACTTTGTACAACCACTGGAAATAGAATTTGTACTCGATTGAACACGGTACTCTATTCCGAAGAGACAACCAACATGTTGTTCCGTAATCTTTAAGAATGTAAATTAATACCTTTTATTATAATCTTTTTTATTCTCTATTTGTGTGAAAACACGTTTGCCTAACCGTTCTATAATTTAAACTAAAAATATATCTTTGATTAATTCTTACAGACGCAATAATGAAATTTTCTATTCTTGAAAATGATCTGGATTGAGACCGAAACGTTGAATTAAATTTCATGTGATATTTTTGCAAATTTGCTTATTTTCCAATGGATCGAACCAGTGCGCCGATAACATTAATTGTAGTTTAAGACACATTAGATAATAGGAATTAATTTAGCAGCGCAAGGTTCGATCAGTTTCTACAACAAATCTAGTAAATGTTTGTAAGCATACCCAAAAAGGACGAAACTCCACCTTTCTTTTTCCGAGAACTATTAAACAATTTGAATAGCAAAACGTGGCCTCGAGCAATAAGATTCAAATCCGAATTTACACGCTCGGGTACAAACATTTGCTAGATTTAAATAATTAATTTAAAGGAGTTGTAAATGATCGAACCTTTGTGCCGTGAATAAAAATTCATAATATCCTGAAGATAAATTACGATCGATAACTAATTAATTAATTTAAAAGGGTGCGAAAGGGGAAGAAAAAAGGGGTATGTTGTACAGAATTGTAACCTTGAGGGGAACAAAACTAAATATATAAATAAACATATATATATATAAATTATTATGTAAATATTATATATAATTCAAATTGTTTAATAGTTCAAAGGAAAAGAAAGGTGGTGTTTCGTCCTATTATCTTAACATTTCGATCGAGATAGAAATTACTTAGACACATTAGAACATATATAAAACTAATATAAATAAAATATATATAAAACTAATTAATTAATTATTTAAATCTAGCAAATCTTTGTAAGCATACCCAAGCGTGTAAATTCGGACTTGAATCTTATTGCTCGAGGCCACGTTTTGCTATTCAAATTGTTTAATAGTTCTCGGGAAAAGAAAGGTGGTGTTTCGTCCTGTTTGGGTACGCTTACAAATATTTGCTAGATTTGTTGTAGAAACTGATCGAACCTCGCGCTGCTAAATGAATTCCTATTATCTTAACATTTCGATCGAGATAAAAATTACTTAGACACATTAGAACCTGCAATGACCTTTCGTACGCAGACTACAATTAATCTGCCGAATCATGGAAAGCCGGTGCAAGACCTTTGTATCTGAACCGCTCGGCCTCATGTCGTTATTATCGTTGAAACGAGTCTCGGACGTTACCCGTGATTCCCCGTGGCTCTGGAGCGCGTAGCAGTTTCGCGGTATAATGTATGCGCACCGTAGCCGTCAACATTTTCGACATAAGAACATTTCGATCCGGAATGGAAGGAGCTGGAGTCGCGAAAGAAAAGGCAAAGTAGAGGTAGCAACGTGGGAGGGAGAAGAATGTTGTAGGTGCGAGAAAGAGACGGTAGGAAAAATAAGAGAGAGATCGAACAGGAGACAGAGGAGGGAGAGAGAGAAAAAGAGACAGCGGCATTATAACGCGTTCGCATTCAGTCTGCCTGCGGCGTTCGTAGTAGTTCGTACCAGTCGTATTCCGACTCAATCTCTTCTTTCCGCGTTACTTTTATTGTTTTCGTTTCTACAGTTTTGTTATTTTTTTTATCCAGTTAGTCGTTTTTCGTCAATCGTATGAATCGAACGAAGAGGAAGAAGATCACGGGGCGTTTTACAGTCACGACGCGGTTCTCCGAACGCCGATAACGATGTGCTTCTCTTCTTTTTAAGCGTGTGGTCGTCGCAGCTCCTTCGCACACTCCCGATGATATAAGTAAGGGTAAGGGAACGCTTCACTTCTTTCGCAACGAAGATCCGGTGATCCCCGGCCAGACACGGTTTCGACATCCTTCCCGGTTTCGTTCGCGATCGTGAATCAGATTTTCCAGGAAAAGCGGAATTCCCGCGACAGTTCGCGTGTGTCGTGTGCGACCGGTACCCTCGGTGAAAGTTGATCGAATACGTTTTTCCACCGCGCCGGTTCCGCGGCACGATCTTTTCGGCTCCTTGCTCGATCCGTTCGAACGCGTTCCAATTCGTTCGGTCCATTTGGCCCAATCGAATAAACGATCGTTCAAAATTTCCCTCCAGGAATAAGTATTGTATTATTTAATCCTTTACTGTACTCGGAACTGATTTAAAACCTTGCCCTACAACTTATTTCACGATTTCACTGAATAAC
>CM052336.1:4296382-4386885 GCA_028455595.1 Lasioglossum vierecki | reverse complement strand
AATTAATATATCAACGTTCTTTTAATTTCATTATTGTTTTAAATTACACAAAATCATTCATGACTCATGTCTTATGAGATACCCAGGTAAAAGTCCGAGTTCTAGTTTTTATACAACAGGAGAAATAAAGGTATCGCTGATCGGATTGTAAAAAATCTCGAAAATGGGAATGGCAACCTTGTAAACGAAGAACGTTATTCATCGAGTGTAATTCATTTCAGGGACCTTATCTCGTCGGAAAGCGAGCTGGAGGTAAGCGACCAACAGATAGATGAAATGAAAAATAAAAGCTACGGTTCGTTCGATAAACTTGTTTCAATTACAGCGGAAGTACATTGCGTTTTCGATCGGGCTCGGCACGGATAGGATCACTTTGCAACGAAGGGTAGCAATGTCGCGGAGACAACGAGACCTGTCGGAGCAGAACTTCGAACACGAAATTCAGAAATTACAAGAGGAGATAAGGGTAATTGTATTCGATAACGATAGTGGCTTACAAAATGTGTGATGAACACCGAAGCCTCGAGGTAGCAATTCGAAGTTCCTGGAATTTCATGTTATTGTGTTATTCGAACAACCCGCTTAAAAGGATTCTTCTAAATACTTTGTTGAACGTGGAGTGTCATCTTTTCGTACAGGATCTGTCGCGTTATTCCTTGCACACGGATGGAGAGTCAATGGAAAGAGTAGAAAGGGTCCGCCACAGGTTAGACGTTGTGAAAACGTGCGCGTGCAAGATCTCCTCCGCCGCTGAAACGCTTGGAGCGGTTCTTCAGGAGCAGAGGATCTCCCCAGAAATTTTCGTAGCCGATAGATATCTTCAGATACTGCGTACGAGGTGTGACAACTTGTCTACAGAAATTGCGGAGATCAAGTAAGCGTTTCATCTTCGTTAAATCATTCTTTCTCCGGCCGGAGCAATTAGTTGTAACAGGGGACGGCCACTTTACGGACAAAGATTTATAAATTCGGATGAAGTTATAAAAATCGTAATTTTCAGGCGAATTTTGTTGATGCACAACATTGTGATCGAAGAAGACTCGGGGGAGATATACGACGTACCTCTTCAGCCGACGCGATACAGAAATGGATCGTCTTGGAGTAACCGGACAATGGTGCGAAAATAATTCTGAGAGTCTTGTACTTGCGTGAAAGAAAAACGATAATAACTTTTATAATTCAAACTTAAGCAATTGCCCACGGAATAATTATCATTTTCAGGAACTCGATTTAAATTTTGTATCGTGTTGGCTCGCAAATTAGTTTTTAGCTCTGTTCGTTATGTTCGCGTATAAGCAGGATTCGCAAATACTTGTAACGTATAACGTAAGCAGACAGGAGAAACGCTAATACATGTGGTACAATACGAACGAACATTACCCTATAAGATTCCCTTGCGTAAGATTAATGAAGAAAAATACTATAGAAAAGAAACGGAAATTAGAAACGACTCGACTCTTCTTTTCAGATAGCCAGAAGAAGAAGCATCGCAACAATTTCACGGCCTTTGATATCGCAAGATGTAACGAAGGTAACGTTAACGAATAACTCTTTCAATTTTCTACTCGATATGTTCGCATCAATTTCTGTCTTTATGTTCAGGATTGTCTCAGACAGCGTAACTCGTCTGTTTCCGGTAGAGTCGCCATAAGGAAATCATCTTGGTGCTCCGAGATGATGTGGGAAAATGACAAACAAGCTCGAAAGGAGTATGTATTTTTGTCATTGTATTTACTCCTGAAAAAAAATAGTGCGATCACAAAAAAATTACGTTGCTTGGAAAAAACGGTATTACCTTTTCCTCTTTAATTTTTTTCTAATATTTTTTATTTGCTAACTTTATTAGCAGTTCTAACAGCGTTGTCGAGTTACGGGACATCAGCGAACAGACTGAATCGCGAAGGAACTCCCGCGAAGAGAATAATAATCTCTTGAGGCACGATCAAGCCGATAATATTGACACCATAAATCATGAGATTGTCGATAGCATAAACGACGAAGATTGGCCATTATCGGGATCAACGTGTCTTCTAGAATCTAGAATCGTTGAAAAACAATTAGTACCATGGTAACTATACACGTCTAAACTGTAACGAAATACTACCGTATAAAGATCTAGTATTTTTCAAAATATTTAATTCTTTGTTTTAGTATACGAACAGACGAACCCCTGCGAATAACAAGAAATTTTGAGACATGGCGACCGGGAATTTGGTACATGTTATTTTTCCTCCTTGGATTTTATGTAAATTACATTACATTGTCAGTTGTCGAGAGCAAGGCAAGCGTGTCGTAATTTGCCCTTCCACGATCAACGGTGCTACAGTATTAGAAGCTTATATCGAGTGTACTGATATTAACGAGGAAAAGTAATAAAAGACCTAAATGTACAAATATATCGCATTTAATAATTCAATATATTACAAACTGTCGACCGTTCCGATACACACGAGCGAATTATTCTTATTGTAATAACGTAAGGAAAGAATACTCGAGCAATGTGTTGAGTATATTTGTGATGGTTCCATGTCAGGTACTACATTTGATGAATTACTGAAAAGAAAAGATAAAAGTTTCAACGGAAAGTTACAGAACGTGAAAGTTTCATTTTATTTTAGTAAACCAAGGTACCTATTGAGAATTTTAATATGATCATGAGTAGGCCATAAACGAATAGTGCCGTCCAGACTTCCACTGGCAATGTACTGGCCATCGAAGCTCCAGTCTAAATTCATAACCGTGTCTTCGTGGCCTTTAAGTTCGGTTAACAACGCATTGGTCGCTAGATCCCAAACGGAGATAGATTTGTCATCGCCTAAAAACACAATTGGATTCGATTATATCAGACGATATCGTAATTACGTGTCGTTTCTGGAAACAAATTGTAGCTACGCATTTATAATCCTAATATTTAGTAAAGTATGAAAAATCTTTTACCAGCAGCTGCCAAATACTTTCCGTCCGGACTAAAAGCTAAACTATAAATCGTCGACTGTGCTCCAATATATACCCTCAATAAATTCCCGTCATCTTTGTCCCACAATCTGACAGTCTTATCGGCAGACCCAGTCGCCAAATATCGAGCGCTTGGGTGAAATTTTACACACTGCAAAAGAAAAATACGCCGGCCGTTATTTCATATATTTATATACGAAAACTATGTTCAAGCGTTCTTGATTTCTGTTTATAGAATACGTACATTTATATCTAGAAAATGACCAGCAAATATGCGCAATGGAAATATTCTATCTAACGACCATAATTTGGCGGTTCTGTCGTGAGAACCAGTCGCGACATACAAATTGAATACGCTAAGATCCATGCACCATATAGGATAACTATGACCGCTGAAACAGATAATTATTATTCACTGCGTTAACAGCATTATTAAGTAAATAAACGTTTTGTTAAAATGTAGATGCGTTGACATAAAATATATTCAAGTACCTATAAATCGCGGCACACGTGTAATCGTTAAGTCTCCACGCCCTCATGTCTTTGTCGCTAGATACAGAAAGTAAGATTTCTGATTCTGGAATAAACCTTAGATCATGTACAATATCTGTGTGTCCTCTAAGTATCACTGCCCCTCCTTCAGTCCTTAAAGAAAGCACAAAAACTTATACAGATTCCATATAGATGCGACGAAACAGTATCGCGCATACATCCGAGGTTAACCAAATTAAAAAATTGTTAAACTTACGTTCTGTCGCCCGATTCATGAAATTTCTCTAAAAATGGATTATCCGAGGCAAACGAAAAGGAGGGTTCTTCGTGCTTTGGCTTAATTAATACTGTTTCGTTTATACCCCATAGCCTAATCTCTGTGGTGCTAAATCCTACTGCTAATTTGTCCATATTTGGTGGAATTATACCGCTACTCGCACTGCAATAGTAGAACATGTTAATTTTTTTCGAAATATATAATAAAGTTATATTTACACGCAATTACTTTTCGATAGCGTTATTCACTGCAAATATTCGTAAGGGTTGATGCGCATTATTTCGAATTAATCTTATCGCTTCTTGTAATTCTCGCATTTCACGATCAGCTCCAGTACCAGACGGCTGCTCTACGTATCCATTTATTCCTACGTCGCATCTTAAACCTGATTCTTCTGATCCCTCCGTGTCTGTTTCAGGCACATCCATTTTTTTAATTATTGTCAGGTGCGTATTTATTATCTAAACAATGAAATTAATAAAGTTAATAAATATAAATAAAGTACGTGTGTAATATTCAACTGGATACCAAGTATGGTTACCTGCATTAATATAATGTGTCCGTGTTTCGAAAGAAACTGCTGAAGACACAAATGAGCAATATCAGACATATCGACTTTATATTTTCTAGTTCTAAATGAATTGACTAAAGGTCTCAGTTCGATATCTTGTACCGAAAATACGCTAGACAGCTCTTCTAGAAAGTCTTTCTCGGTTTCGCTATTAAACTCGTTTTGATGTGATTTTAAAAACTGGATGGCTGCTTGTTTGTTACCAGCATGTAGCATCTCTAGATACAAGTGACAAAACACAGGGTATAAAAGCCCCTTCAATTCTGTTTTCAATTTATCGTTGACTGCAATATTTACCCACATCTTTAATCTAAAAGAATTATAGATACACTGTATTAAAAGAATAATCGAGTAAATCGATTTGCAAGCAGTTTCTCTTATAGATTATAAACCACAATGTTAAAGATATTCTAATAAAAGAATAAAATGTAAGTGAACCAAAGAATATACCGTTGATAAGCTTGATCTGCGGCAGTAACGTCAATGCTAATAGCACTAAAAACAATGGAGTTGTCTTGAGACGTAGCAGAGGCAACAGTTGCATTCAGAGTCATTTCATCGCTGGTTCGACAATGAATTTGATTAGTTTTACAAAACACCTCACTAGTCTGCAATGGTTAAAGGATGAGTTGAGGTTATATTGTGTTTACTTACTGTATTTCAATATTAAATACATTTCTTGAAATAAAATTAGGAATGCAGCCTGCCTGATAATGACGCCGTTTCAAATATGACTCGATTGACGCGTTAATCAATTCACTTTTCATACGTTTCATCTTTTTGGTATTACACGTTGGTTACATTCAAAAGTTTTCAAAGGCTCGACCATAAGAAACGTGTGTCGTACGTCGAACTATACAGAAACTGTCAGGTCAGATGTACGTTGTTTCAGCAACTATTTCAAGCATCAATGGAATATAAACATTGCTAAATATACGAATCATTTATACGAAGGTCAATTATATTTATAAAAAGTATCAATTATATGAATGTATATTTTCATCGATAAAGTAAACCGAGATCAACGAGGCTTCCACCGGTATGATTCGGCACAGTGATGGTATTGGTATTGTGGTATTGGGCGCTTTTTTCGTGCATGCGCGAGTTTCGGCAGAAACGTACTGCAGAATGCGTCTACGCAACTTTTTTTTTAGATGCGCCTACGCAGGTGTTTTTTAATTGCGCCTACGCAGCTTTTTTTTTTAGTTGCGCCTATGCAGATGTTTTTTAGTTGCGCCTATGCAGCTTTTTTTTAGTTGCGCCAGCCAGAAATAATAAATTTATTAATAATTGTTGTCACCATAGGAAAAATGTTTATAGACACAATCCAAAATTTGTCAAGAAACTAGCAGACACTTCTTATACTAATTACATAAATATTATAATCTCGAAATCGAAAGAAAGATGTTCTTTTTTTTAATCTGAAATAAGGTGCAGAAAAGAAAATCGAATATTTTTTATTTTCATCGTTACGTAAAGTAAGTTTACATTATATACAGATCAATCGAGATGAAGGATTAGGACGACAGAGAGCAAATTCGCTCTAGATCACTGTGATGAATCACATTCACTGATTTTACGCGCCATTGCTACTCACAAGCAGTCACAATCTGTCACTGTGAAGCGGCCACAGTTCTATGAAATTGTCTTCGTCGCTTGATTTTACTAATGATCTGTAAAATACATATAAAATATTTAGTAAAATTGACCATTTTTAAAAAATTCATGCATATAATTGCTTACAATTTTGAGCAGAGTAAGCTTAGATCTTCAGGTACGATGTAACACGCATCTGGATGCAAACAGCGAAATGGATCTTTCTCTTTATCGAAAATTTCAAATCCTTTTAATCTATAATATGAAACATACAATATATACATATATTTCGCAACAGTATCGATTAACTTTCGTTACAATATACACCGATACTACACCTTACAATAAAATTATTATTATGTTTTGTATCTGTATGCAATTGCTCTATATTATGTTTTGCCAAATCAAATATCGCGGTAAATGCCAAATCTCGAAAATCGCAAATTTCATCAAATTCCTTGGAATTCTTTACAAGAAGACGACTTTTAAATTTTTTAGCGATTAGCGACCTGCTTGCTGGCGTATCTATCCAAATAACACGGCATCCTTTATTGAGCATTGCAGCAAACCAGTCGCAACCACCCATTTCAGCAACGTAATTACATTCTGTTGCGTTGTACCAATCGTAAACCTACAAAATAGGGAATGCATTAATTTTTCAAGTCTGATCTTTCGAAAGTTAGAGAAAATTTGTTACTTACGGAACACTGGCAAGCTCTGCTAAGTAGTTCTCGAAACTCTGCCATTAACGACATAAAGTATTCAGAACCTTTTGGATATAATAATACAATATCTGTGCTCATAACGAGAGTATCTTTATCCTTCGAAACATTTAATAGATCGCTCTTGTTATGCTTTTTCCAGATATGCTTATTTACAACGTACACAAAGCTTACGATCATAAATAGTATCAATCCAGTTAACGAGGTAGCAATTATTACCCAGTACATATAGTTACTTGTATCGGGTTCTAATTTTTCCTGATTGGTATCCGACATAGGATAGAGATCTTTGCATCCTGCAGAAAAACTCTCATTTATAACTTACAAATTACTCGAATAAATCAAACTATAACAATACTACGTAACAATAAATGTTTATTTACTTTTGTACGAGGGTTTCCATAAACTGTTGTCTTCGCATCTTTCGTCATTGATATTTACATAAAAACAGTAACTCCTGTTCTGTACATGTTTAATGTCAAATGAAATGAGTTTCCTATACTTTACCCTATTTTCCTGAGAGAAAATCGTTCAATAATTAATTATCTGTATTGCAATAAATGATACATATCGGAAACAGAATTACCATAGACGTGGAATCACCAGACGTACTGTTCTTAAATTCGTAGTATATTTCCTGAAACAAGATATTACAATTAAATGATATGATTCAAATGATCGACAAGTTTTGCAATTGTGAAAGTATACCGAAATATTAAAATTCCAATTTTTTCTTAGTTCATACACATCACCATATATATCACAGTTTTCTTGACCAGTTGAATAGTCGATCAATCCTAATCCTAAATTCAATTCAGAAACCAGTGATACCGTGACATCTACCTCAAAATGGAGCAATTCCCTACGAAAATTATACATATGTGAATAACGGCAGCTCATAACTTTAACAAGTTGTTTCTCCAGAATTTCTACTGAAAAACGTCTTTACTATGTCGTCTTGTATATCTTAAAATGTTCTTCATCTTATTTCTAACTATTACAATTACACATACTCTGTTTCATTGGAACCAATACTTTGGTATGTACACTCCAATTGTGGGATTGCAATCGTTGTGCGTTCATAATTTGTTTTCAAGAATTTGTTTAATGTATACTTCTCAATCTTCTCATGGCTGAAACTTGAAAATTGCACTGCATAACATGCTGTAAATATGTACTGGTAGCTTATATTCTGTAAAAAAAACTTCAAATATAATATAGGACAGCAATAATTTTATAAAGAATTGAGAATAATTACCAGAACAGGAGCAGTATTTCTACCAAAACATATCCTCTTTTCAGACGTATGTACTTCAGTGCTATTCAAGGTTTGTAGGTCCCGAGTTTCACATTCCGTTTCATTAATCGATTCATTTGCTAACAATGTTACCTTGGACATGCATTCGCTTTTTGGTGGTATAAATATTATTTCTAAGCTGGCTGCGAACAATTTTCAAATCAGGTCATCATTATACAGAAAAGTAGAATCACTGAAACGTCTGATATCTGGCAATATGTGTGATGATATATGCAAATTAATATTTACCAGGATACACGGAAGGTTCTCCATTTTTTGTGGTGAAATTAAAATTATTAGGTATTGTTTGTATATCTTTGTTTGTACATTTGTCCAGGCCCAGGTCAACAGTTTCTGTTCTGCATCCTTTGGTATCACATATGATCTACATATCAAATTACATTCATTATATTGAAACATCTTTAATTTGTATTTACATGAAACATATGTAAGCGATGCGAACACATAATGTATGAATGTAGCAAATTAAAAATGTGCGTGGAATTTAAAATTTGAAAAACTGATTTCTGCATTACATACTTACATCACATTTGTCCAAACCCGAAACAGATAAACAGTAACATAGGAGGATAAAGGTAATATGATAACCTTGGTACATATCTCGTTTCAACAGACACTAAATATTGAATTTTGAAAGTTATCGGAAATTACCTTGTGTTTTAGTTTTATTACTTAAATTTCCCACAAATTCTCGCAGCGACATATATACATATATATATATACAAAATGGGCATAACTTTATCACTCCTAACGGATTGTATCTGGAATGCTAAATGTAATGACATTATCAGATTTTAATAATGTATTTCCGTTTTGATGAAATCACAGAGGGCGACGAAACGTGTTTATTCTTCATTGCACTACACTTCGAAGAGAAAACGACACAAAAAAAATAATACTTGGAACCAGTGATAATATGCGCATATAAATATATGTATATGTATAGGCAAACCAACGCGTAATATATATATACATATGTATATGCGGCGCGTCATTACCACAGCGCAGCGCCGCGCCGTTTTTAAGGTTACAATCAAAGAATATTTTATTCATTGTATAACTCGTTTGCTTCCTTTAAACAAATTACAAAAAAAATATGTAAAATGGTAAAATTTTACAGCAAAATAATTGAAGTATTTAAACATCGTGGAGGTACCCGTTATCGTATTATCGTTATTAGGGATCGTATCTGACCGTTTATCAAGGAAGGAAATCCTAATTATCCTTTTTCTCCATTGAGCGCAAGCTAGATATAATTTCCGTTACGTTTATTATGATCTAAAATAAAGTATTATGATTTATGATTCATTTAGAACATTGCTACTACTATATATTATTCAACATTTTTTTCGAAATCCTCTTTCCTTCGCGAGAGCGGGTTCCTGATATATTCGGGTTCACTCACACCCCGAGTTTTTAATACACAAAGAAACAAGATAATACGAAAACTCCAAAGTACGTGCAAAATAATGTTACAATTCTTATGTTTTACATTACATATTTATAGACATACATACACTATTGTAACTTTCTTTAAACAGATCAGCTTCAAGATGAGTATGAAAGATTGACGAAGTGTGTAAACAAAAGTTTCAACACGCTTAACAATATTTGGTTAAAAATTTATGTGATAAAAGAAATATTAAAATAATATTTCTCATCGTTTTTCTACCACTTTCAGTATGAATTTTCATTCGGGATGGCCTAGAGATATTTCTATTTAAAAATAGAGAATTACATAAATATCCGCTGTTTATTACTCTAATGCATACAGTTTTTAGTACTCGTGGCTAATGAGTGCTGAATAATAAATACTAAACGAAGCATTGTCGTGGATAATTATATTATCGTATTTAATATAATACACCGCAGATAATGACTACTAAAGCTGCTTAAAAAACACTTTTTAAATGTCTACTTCACGGTTGTTTATATAAAGAGTATTGCTATCATTTCATATAACTTATAGATCATACATGGCGTTTAAGCAAATGTATTTAAAAAAACGAATTCTTACGTATCTTTCACAGCCTCTCTAGCGTTCTTGCTAAAAGCTTACTTTTGATCGATTTCCAAAATGAAATACTGTGATATTGCAGTGCTTCGAAAGATACTTGGTATCTAAGCACTCTTCGATAGATATTGCTGCATCTATAAATTATTGAGTATACAAACAATCGCGTCATGTGTTCACGTATGTATAAACGAAGGCACAAAGAATATCCTGCTGATGGAACATATTCGATAACAAGTATGGGAGATGAGAACATAACGAGTTTCATATGCAGAATTCGCAAACAATATCACCTTGATTTAAACTAGCAATATAAACCGTTTCCTTGATTTTCAATTACATATTTTTGCAAATACTGAGTCGCCTTTTCGCTCAAACCAAGCTTTGGTAATTCTTTCTGAAACTGTTCGATCGTTCCAGCACCGGCTATGTAACCATTCAACTTGGCAGCTAAAGGAGAATTCCGGAGAACGTCGTCGTTAGTGAGCCCGGTCGTTTCGACTAACCACGTATGTTGTCTGAGTCGATATTTCTGATGGTAGCTAAAAACAACAATAAAAGATTAAATATTAAATATATTTTCTAATAACTATACTAAAATAAAATTAATGCTTTTTGAGAAACCGTCGTTTAAACACGTCGTCCATGTGTAAACAGCTATACCGCACTTGCTAAGTGAAGGTCAACTGTTTCCAGTTGCGATTTTAAAAACTTTTGGTTTATTACACAGGGGACCGGTTTGAGTAATTTTCTTCAAATTGAGGCACAATACAGTGATGCCAGACGGAGGAACCTGTTCGAACTTGCTCCTCCGGTTGGGCCCCCCACTCTTACTTCTACTGCGCACGCGCAACACACGAACGTACCGCTACTCTGCCCGTGTGTCACACATAGACGCACAGTCACGCAGTATAAGTAAGAGTGGGGGGCCCAACCGGAGGGGCAAGTTCCAACAGGTTCCTCCGTCTGGCATCACTGGCACCATAGCACCCACTACTCCCACCAGCATGCGCCAATTACCATGGACAAAGAACCCGCATCGCTTGCCGTGAACAGACGGAGCAGACTGGAGCAGGCCCACACAGTGTTCCGATTGAAACCCCAATTTTTTTACTCATACTATATACTAAGGTATATAGTATGTATTAAGCTACCCTTAAAACGTTAGTTCAAGACGTAACACTCGTCCCGCCAATATAAATGTCTCGAGGCGCTACGGCTCTGGTCGCTGTTTTGGCCGCGCATGCGTAAAAAATTGGGACTTTAATCAAAACACTGGGCCCTCGGCCCACGGCCCACAGTCTTCACAGTTGACACAGCCGACACAGGGTCGCCAGATCAAGACTTGTCTCCCACTCTACTTTTTTCCTTCTACGACACAATGTCTCATGACAAATCTGACACTGACAGAGAGAGGGTAAACCGTATTCCCCTCAATTCGAATGAATTCCCCTGATCTGGCGACACTGCTCCGACACGACTGATCGCCAGCAACTACGAAGGTAACAGGTAACGTACTAACGTACTGTGACCACTGTGGTGAAATGACAAGATAAGGCCCCGGGACCCGGGACCGGGACGACACAGAGGCAAAATGGGTCTATCATTCTTTATAGTGTGTAGATTGTGGGAGAAACTGGCGTTCGAGGCAGTGATGTCAGACGGAGGAACCTGGAGGAACTTGCCCCTCCGGCTGGGCCCCCCACTCTTACTTCTACTGCATGACTGTGTGTCTATGTGTGACTAACACGGGCAGAGCAGCAGCACGTTCGTGTGTTGCGCGTGCACAGTAGAAGTAAAAGTGGGGGACCCAGCCGGAGGGGTAAGTTCCTCCAGGTTCCTCCGTCTGGCATCACTGGTTCGAGGGGCCCCTATGCTGCCCAAACCTGACTTACAGGAAATAGGAACTTACTCTTCAGCAGGGTAGAATTTTTCAAACTTTCTAACTTCAGTAAGAATTTGGCCTGTATGTTTGCGTTGTTCTTGTTCACGCGACTTCTCACCCAATGACTTCTGATCCTCATCGTGGTACAGAATCAACGACATGTACTGAAATTTTAAAACAGAGCGGTGGGAACGATTCTTCAGCCACCTTATCCATAAAACAATGTATCTACCTGTCTCTTAATCCTTGTGGTAAGACCGTATTCGTGATTCTTCCAAAACAGTGATAGCAACTGCGAGTACGATATCACGTCGGGATTATACTCGATATCAACGACTTCTGTGTGGTCACCCCTGCAATTCGGAAAGCGTTAAATCAAATCGAAATATTGGATGAAAAAATTCGAAACGAAACCATACATATTTCTATAAGTTGGATATTCTTTTTGTCCCCCAGCGTAACCAACGGTAGTTCTAATCACACCTGGTAGTACACCGAAGAGGCAATCTCCTGCCCAGAAGCAGCCCATTCCGAACGTAGCTCGCTTCGTTTGTATCTCTTCTAGCTGGCCAGGCATTTTGTTCGACTAACAAAAAAATTCAATTTATTAGAACATGAACATCGTTATAAAGTTATCGCAAAAATGTTACGAAACGTTGCGTCATTGAGATAGCTGAAAGTCAATAGCCAATCAGTAATTTGGCGTCATTCAGATATTACATTTCGATCCGATAAATCGCGTGAGAAACCTGCTAAGTAACTGTTACGTTCAGAACGATACGACACAAAATGTAATAAGTTCTCCATTGTAGAACATTTCTTCGACGCTTTCGCTGTCTGCAATTTTGCACACGTATTTTTTTTATCTTTACATTTATCTTTACAATCTTTTCGCTATCGTTATTTCCATTGAAAACTAAATGGAATTAGTGAATGACATCGTCAGATGACTATCTCTGCAGAGTGTACTTTAATACTAATTTAAGCATGACTCGGCAACAACGTGTACGTTGGTAGCAGCAAAAGCGTTACATAGTCATTTTATTTGCAAATTAACAAATGTTTCGACAGATAGCGTAATAGAATCAGTTTTAAAAATTCATCGGTGTTCGAAGCATTGAAACTATGTTCTGTTTAACAATTGGAAACTCTGTTATTCATGATTGATTAACGAATGATATTAAAACGATTATGCGTGATTCGAGTGCGGATGAAATAATCGATGCACCTATCTAATTAGATGTTTACACTTTTACACTTTCGAAGATGAGCAACGTTTACCTCTTTCACGTTCAAAATAAGGATAATGCACGGAATAATTGCAAGGATTTTGGCAGCAACCGAATCTAACATGATTAATGGGCTTCCCTTCGTTGTTTATGAATTTTATGAAAGAATGATCTTAATTCCCGTCCCTTTCGGACACCCGATGTATATGTACAAGGTTCAGGTTCGATCCGCCTACAAAAGAAAGCAAGACGAAATATTCAAAGTGAACCGTACAGTCTGATCTGCTTTATTGTTTCCTTTCCGATCGAACTCTTCGAAAACGCGTCTCTTGTACAATTTCGTAAAGAAGCATTTTTCACGAATTCAAAGCAAGTATTTAAAAACGAATTCTTGTAAATTAATAATGACAAGATTAAAATTTTAGAAAAACAATGAAAACTATCTGTTGTTTATTATACAAGAAAAGTTTTCGAAAAGAAATATCTTTAGAAGGCTGTCAATCTTACGAAGCGTTTAAAATGCTATTCGTCTACATCGATGTACTTGAACAACGAACGTTCACCCAGTTCTTTTTATTGCATTAGCATCTCAGCATACAGGATGCTCCAAGAAAGTATCATCACGAAATTTTCGAGTTTTCTTTGCTCTTGAAATAAAAAATCAAATTTCTTTTTAAAACTTTCTAAATATATGTTTGAAAATGTTTTGAAACGCGGTACAACACGCCAAACAGATTTTTTCACGCACTCATTCAGTTTCAGTAAAAATCTAGTCTTATTCGTTCTAATTATTTCGTTCAATGATATGTGTAATGAATTAACGTGAAATTGAACGTATCCCTATAATAAAATTTAAATGTAAGATGATGCTTATTTTGAAATGACCGCGATTAACAAAGTTTGAACGACGTTGAAAAATAAAGTTTACCTTAAATTAGAATAAGGCAATCGAATGAAAAAAACGTGGTAAAATAGAAACAAGTGAAATAAAAGAACTATTAAAATTAAACGAAGCTCGAGCTCGATAGAAAGCGTCTGATCCGTGATGGAAACAACACAAGAAACTACCGCGTGTTCCAGTCGGGCTACTTTTTATCTACTCTGTCCCTCCTCCGCCGTTTGTCCCTCCTTCGCTGCACCAGCCACCACTACTCGCTCCTCATACATCATTTTCATTCTTTTATTCCCGACACGTGCGAAACTTTGATTTAATTTACCGTCCCGATTGGTTTAGTATTTCTATTTACACCTCGCACAATACCCAATAATGGCTCATGGACCGATAGCGGGACACGCGCTTGCGACACCACAAGTATTCACTATAACGGTAAAATGTTACGCTCGTGTTACGCTCGCGTGTTAGTGCTTACACGATCCTCGCACGCTGTCCTCTCAAGGCAAGACAGGTGCCCCTATGAAATTTCGGCCAGTATCAAGGTCGACCTTGCTACTGGCCGAAATTTAATTCAGACGACCTTTCCGATAACATTGCGGCAAACGCGGCGAAGATAATGTGCATATGTACATACATATCTACGCACAATCGCTTCCAGTAGAGAGAATATACGATAAACCAAACGAATTTCGATGGAAAATATATTAATAAATTTCTGATACGCTCGTTATCTGTAAACAGAATAAAAAAATCAATATCATCTTCGCTGCGATAAAGATTAAAAATCAATGCCAACAGTAAATTTGAAATTGTATCAAATAAGTTATACAATGTCCCGTGCGAAGTCGCACAAGCGCTATGTAAAAAATTAACCGATGAGAGTACTTTACAACTTACTGCAATCTGCGTGGCATTGATCGAGCTAACTTTGCGAGGAAATTTGGTCGACTGCTGTCCCATGTCGACTATATGGTATACATATATCTATCGCTGCTTTCAATTGATTTTCGTGCTTTCTACAGTAAACATACTTTACGCGACCCTCGACGTATGTTTTGGATCAATGCCTCCATAAAAGATTCTCGATTTATACTCCGCGATTGAAAATATTCGGGTGAGCCACTTGGCGATTCTCCCTCGACAAATTTTAATCCATCAGCCCCGACAAACATGTATTTTTCGTATGTAGTGTTCTCAATCCGCAATCGTTTTCAAAAATTTCGAAAACCCTTATTCCGTAAGTATTCAACAATTTTTGTTCAATAGACTGTGCGCACTGTATACAAGCTGAAAATCAAAGTTTATACAAATTACCAATTGCATACATGCTTTACTAAAGATATTAATAATTGTAAAATAAAAGAAATCTGTAACCGGTGAACTCGGCCAGTGGTGGTAAGGTGGTGGTAGGTTTAACGTTAACCTCTATCACATGTGTACAAATCAACCGCTTTGGTTGTCAATTAAGATAGAGTCCGATAAATCCTATATGTATGTTGCATCAGAAATCAGAGGAAGGATGTATCCGTTAAACTAGATAACAATTATTGGACCGACTGATGTAATATCTCAACTCTGGACGCTAAGCTCAGTGGTCGGTCGTTCGCGATTCGAAAAGGGCGGCATATCGCGACATCCGTCGCTGTCCGTCGCTGTCCGTCGCGTACGGAGGTTACTACTGTTGTACTGTTACTGGTTGCCACCGCATCTTCTGCACTCTACACCACATTTATCCGGTATATTCGATACTCCGACGTTCAATTCTCACAAATTATTAATACTCGAGTTCCGATAGTTATTCGGTGAAATCGAAGCAAATGATTTCGCAACACAATGAATTTAATATGACACAAATTGTTCAGTATATGTATCTATTTAGCAATGTGGACAGTAATAGTAACGTACCGTACAGTAATATCTGATCCCGACCACGCTGCTACGTAGCAAGAGGTCAAATTTTGGCCGTGTCATCGTCGATATGAGCATCTGTACAATTACGAACATTCTGAAAAAGAAATTCATTCATTCATCGACATTCTACAACAGCGTGGACATAGCGAAAACCGCGTAAATCATACACCCGTTTAACATTTCTCGGACATTGTCATAGAAAATTGTGATATGTCCAATACGAAACCACTTTTTATAAAGTCAACGCAAACGATAACTAATCTGTAGAAAATTGATAAGGTTCATTTATTTACTGTTTTTCTCGTACATCGAACTAGAGCTTCCTTCGAAAATTTGACCTACTGTGGTCACGTGATCGCTGTCGCATCTGCGCCCTGTGTCAACCAACCACGAAGCAAATTTTGAAATATCGATTGGGATTTTCAAATGACGAAACGTCCTGTTCCTAGATATTGTTTTATTGCCAACGCATTAAAATAGAACGAAGTAGCACGACTTGCTTGCTTACGATAAAAACATTTCTTTGTTCATCTTTTTTTTCTAAACGCAATTGTAAAAATATGAAACACAATATTGATCGAGGTTTTAACAATAATCTCAATAAATGAATATTTTTAATTCTACCAATATATATATATGTAGGGTATCAATTTTAGCTATGTAATTTGCTAGATAATTTATAATATATTTGAAAAGGAGAAACTAGGACATATGGTATTCAGAGTAACGGCATACAAGACAAAATGTACAAATTACGGTATGCCTAGAAATACAGATGATATATCTAAATTAATATAAAAAATATCGTATATGTATAACATTTTATAAAAAACGCGAGAAATACTTGGTACGGTATCATACATATTATGTAGTCGCAACCACATTTTGCGCAATATACAATTTTCAATTATTTTTCGAAATATACACTATTTTACGCGGGAATAAATAAAACTCTGTACAAATTCAAAATGAACCTTTGAATTTCATTAAAATGAATTCTCATATTGCGGTTGATACTTAAATACTTGTTTAAGTATAAAAACATGAAAATCTATAAATCGAATCTCGAATCCGCGAGCGTATCGTTCGAACAGAATCCACGCGTTTTTCTTTGATAAGTTGTAAGTACGAGCAGCTCGCAGAAATATAATCGGGAGGTAAGAAAATACTTAGAAAATCGACACGTGCTATTTTGCACCATATTGGAGAGAAACTTGGCGATCAGTTTTGTACAATTATCGAGCATTGTTTATCTTTTGTTCTTTAAGTTTACAATAGCGAAAGCTGGTAAGAATAAAATCTCGAAAACAGAAGAAATCAGAAAGAAGAAGTAAGAAAAGAGTTACATGACGGTGCAACAGTTTTTTTCAGAATGATTGTCACCGACAATGTCGCTGGTGTTTCCAGTGAAGCGTTGAAAGTCGCCGCCGGTGTTGAGTTCGGAATTGGCGATAGGCGATACAGGAATACCGTTTCCATTGGCGTCTATCGAACCGGTAGATATGTGTCTATTCTGTGCCCTTTGTTTCTTCAGATCCGACAACGATTTGACAAAAACTACCGACACATGTATGTTGATCTTGCCATTGGTGTCACGGTCCGGAGTGTAGATCGACTGCTGATTACCGATTGGTGGGTCGGATCCTGTCACTACCGAGGCAAACATGTCAATCCAACGCTACATCCTTTCTTCGTGGTACGCGCGAAATTTCTTTCCCTTCTCGCTTGTCACCTTTCACCTTGTGTAACCCTCCACCTAATCCCCCTTCTTACACACTGAAACGGTACTTCGAACAAAAACTCGACTAGTATTAACTAGTGGCCATGCGCCGCCAAGCGTTACATGCTTTAGCGATATAAAAGCGTTAATAACATTGCAAAAGAGAGTATCATGAATGTATTTCTATATACTACATGTACCTACATGAACATCACCATCACCTTCTATTTTCCATTAGCGAGTCATTACACCTACCAACAATTTTTCCAATTCTTTCGCTCCCAGAAGAAAGGACAAAGAATTTCTAACGATCTGGTCTATCCTTTTATTCCGAAAAAAATTAATCATTTCTATCTATCACCTTTGTCAGATTATAATGTAAATCTTCCAGGGCTTTAAGTTAAAATGCACATTCGGTCGAAGCAGAAGATTTAATTTAGAATCTGATGTTTGTATGTAGCAAACTCCTTGCGTGTAGAAAAATATACATATAATTAATTGTGTATGCTATAAATCATACACAACAGTCGAATTCTCTGGAACATTGAAATCACTTACTTTGTGTCTCCACGAAGTATAAAATAATATCATTCTGTGTCGATGTCCAAACAATATACTTTTCATATTATAATAGATTAATACCATCTCAAATCAACCACATATTTTACCAATTTAACTCACATAAAATTTATTTAAACATAACAATGAGAATTATAAATAGTACAATGTAACGGACTAAAAACATTTTTAAAAGTAGCAAATTAATGACAGATTCGATATGAATGTGCTTTAACAATTATAATTTTCATCAAACTTTCTAACGATAATAAACTAAACTTGCTTATCTAAAGTTTACAAATTTAGTTGTCCATAGCATACAAAAGTTTAAGTCAGCTGTTATCACACTAACTTGTAAAATTAAGTACAAATCACTTAAATTATATTATTTTCTAGTTTTCAATTAAGAAAAATTTAATTGACATTAAAAACGTTGAATTAATCTGATCGATTTGATGTGGACATCATATCAATTCAATGATTATATGGTATTAATGACTTGAAATTATTCAATACGGTGACACAACTGACCTCGTAACGATGTTATCGTTTAGAGATAAAACTAAAAGACAGGAAGACACATTGCGCGAGTAAGGAACTAACAATGAATGAATACAGTTCGTCGTTAGCGCAACCAACACGTTAAGCCTGCGAAGGAGTTGTATCGTCTTTTGTCATTTTGTTTTCTACGTAAGTTATAGTAACAATTAATATGCCATATATTCATAACTTTAGGATAAAATGAATTTTTAAGCTAAATGTTTTTTTTTCTAAAATACAATTTAAATCAGAAGACTTAAAAATCGTTTGAATTACAGAAAGTATAATGATTACAACATAAAGGGATTTTAAATAAATTCGTAAATGATAGAACTTCTCTGCAGACCTAACATAAATATTAGAATTGTTCGATATGTTTCATACGCGACATAGTTTTTCATTTCATTAACATTCTTCGTTATGATATGTAGTAAGTATACGTGAAGTGCTCATTGAATATTGATTACGATTGTACGACAATGTAGTCGAAACTTTATCCGATCTTTTGACTCCGGAATGAAAAATTAAAAATTCTATTATCATGGAATACTACGTTGCTAATTATTTAATTACTTCGAAAATTTAACGCGAGGAAGATATTCGAACTGTATGCAAGAGTTGTCCTAATTCTACTGATATACTTGAAAAATGGTAGTTGTGTGATGTAGATGTGAGTTAAAGTACGATTATTCGGAAATGTTGTAAAGTACAAAAACCACGTTACAAAAACTCCGTTTTAATGAAACTTATCGCAATGCTTTCTCACACGTATCAGTCAATAAGCTCTGCTAAACGCTAATCAATATATTTGGAAAAAATAGTGCTAAGAGAAAAGCGAGTACAACGCAACCCTTGGCACAAACAACTCGATGTCTCAATATTGAAGTCTCCATATCAGAAAGGTATTCTCAAAGAGGAAAACACATTATGTATGCACACAACATACAGATGGTCCAACATGTATGTATGAATCAATATCTCGAAACATACGATAATGTGTGAAGTTTGAAAGTAATGTAAACGCTGCATTCAAAAATACGTTCAAAGGAATAGAAATGTGACATAGAAAACTGACCTCGCAATTATTCAGGAGCACGACGCAGTAACAACAGAAAGCAGAAACGGCTGATAAATGATCAATGATCAACATTTTTGTTTGACGATTTATCAGAAAAATAATACTACTGCACTACTTTGCCTACGCTACTATAGTAATGCAGAATCACCCTGAGTAATAAAATAACCGAATTTCTTTGGAACGTTTTCTCTAATATTTCTCTAATAACAATAAGCGAGTGTTTTATTTTAAGATCACACGCGCACTTTACATTATTAAATTGCAACTATTACGCCACGTTACCAAGGTCCAGTTATGCGTTACGAACGCACAGTGTTAATAGACATGACACCATTAGGTCTTCCATGATAGATTGTATGCAAAAAGCTACCATTTACCAGAGGATTCTACTTAACCATAACCGATGCGAGTGTAACATATTTTGGAATATACCTGATTCTTTATCGACGTCTTCGTGAAGAAAAGATTCGTTATCTTTCCCCTCGGGAGCTTTACGTACTGCCATTGGTGGGACATTAGAATCTATTTCGCTACTTGAATTTTCTCGTGCAATAATGTCGTTTTCCGTTTGAGGCACATTCGCAGTCGTACTGACACCGTATGTCTAAAAGCGTAGTTATCACTATATTCGATACTGTTCATTTCTAGTATAGGCTACGAAATAATAATAAATATTGAACGTTTCTTGCCTGTTGCGCTTGTAATCTGAGCCGAGCTTCTTCTTGAGCGTCCTTCTTGGTCGTCAAAACCTTATCTCTAATCGACGTTCGCCTCACGCTTTGCGTACGTGTATTTATACTTTGAGATCTGCGAACTCTTCTTCCTTGTGCTTCTCGCAGCCGTTTACTCTCTTGTTCCGTTTTAAGTTCTACTATCCTCTCCCTTATCTCCGAATCTTCGCAAATATCTATGAAAATTGTATTTAATATATTAGTCGATTACTTACTTTGCATTATTCAATGTAATGGGTTCTTTATCGAAACGTTACCTGCTGGAGTTTCATCGTGTTTATTTTTTGCATTTAAGTCTGCTCCATTTTGCACTAGTAACTCGAGAACTTCTAACTGAAATGGAATAATAAGTTTAGAAAATAATTATTTCAGCACACACACACACTTAAATTAATTTGTCGAATAGTTTTCTTCCTTACGTGTCCCCAACATGCAGCTGCATGCACGGGTTGCCATTTGTCGTTGTCTTCAACGTCTGTCGCAACATGTTGATCCAAAAGAAATTCTACTACCCTTAAGTAACCATTGGCAGCTGCAATATGAAGCTATAATTCGAGAAAGATTTTGTATTCAAAGGTTGACGCTTCAGTCTAGATAATTATAATAAACTTGAATACTCACTGGAGTAGCACCTTGGTGATCCTTATACTCAAGATCGCCACCTAAAGAAGCTACATGCTGTAAGTCTCTCAACATTTGAACTTCTATCGAAGCTCTTGTTTCATCTATCAATTCCTGAGTTACCCCCCATCTTGCCATTTCCCCTAAATTACACAAACAGATAGACGTATGAAACCCTCCTCTCTAATTTTTACATTTGTAAAAATAATCTCTTTACCTTCAATACAGTCCAAGGTTTTTTCATCCTCGCAAATATCGTAAGGCATATTACCATCGGCATTAACTGCTAATAGATTAGCACCTCTAGCAATAAGGTATTTAACTAAATGGAGGTGACCACAAGTAGCAGCAGCATGTAGCGGAGTCCATTTTTCACTGTCTTCCGCGTTCACATTAGATCCAAATTCAATTAACAGTTTCATCATTTCTTCGTTATCGTCTATACAACACTGATGTAAAGCTGTAAGTCCATCTTCGTTCGTTGAATCTGGATTGACTCCCTTCTTTAAAAGTCGCCTCACTGAAGTCCCATAACATTTGTTAGTCAAAATTAGAATGATAACATATTCAGTGAATTCGATTAAATATATATTATCACCTTCATCGATATCATTTCTCGCCGCTGCTTCTAAAAGCATAACACTATCGTTAAAGTATATATGACGTTTGTTGCTTGGATGCCTGGTTTGATGTCGTAGCCATTCTTTTTCACGCTGACGCCATACTTTCAATTGCTGAAGCCTCCTGTGTCGAGCCAAATGCAGTCGTTCTTGCGTCGTTAATCTCTCTATATGCACCATTTCTGCTACCAAATCGGAATGTTCCATGGTTATACGCTTATAACTTTTGCTGCTGTATTTACCTACTCAAAAAATAGATTATACTTCATTCCAGCGACATAATTCGGTATTGTCTTGTATACTCAATGCACTTGTATATTTGACACAGCGGATAAGTAACATTAAGTAGAGGAATACTATGGAATTTAAGGGATTCGGAAGCGAAACAATTTACCTTTACACTCGTAAAGCCATAGATTTATTCCAAGTGAAAATTTTGGGATAAACATGTACAAATGTATTAATAATCTGTTACTTGTATATAATTACAAAAATTTTTGCATCCGTGTACACGACAATTCTGAAAGAGCTATTTAAAGAAAAGGTCTTTTAAATAAAACTATACTATCGGCACGATACCAAACAATATAATGTAAAAATTTATAATCTTTTGTTGCAAAGAGATAATTTTATACAATGTACATACACAATAAAAGTAAATACATTACATAATTACTTTGGGAGCGCTAAGAAAAAGATTACGCTAATTAATAAGAACTAAGTTATGAAATAATAGCGCGTAACTCCATTCTTAATTTATCTAATGCGTAACATATCATAAATTTCTTATTACGAACTGTACAATTAGAAAACAACTATGCACATAAAGAAGATGACATATGCAAACAAATTACACCGAACAACTGTTTTGCGCTCATTCTTTGCTCTCTGTATCTGATTTGTGAATGCGTGAACAAAAAATAAACATTGATACAGGCTCTCACGTGAAGAGGGAAAATAATAGAGATAAAAATTGAGAGAGAGGAGATGAGACGATAGCGAAGAAGTGAAATGGAAACGGAAGCATGGACATGTTTGCCACTCGATGATCGTAACTCGAGAGTAAATCCAGGTGTAAAAGAAGTCTAGGACTGGCGGATGTCAATTCACAATATCTACTCACATCGGCAGGCGATCGTTTGTTCGGTCACTTATTCGTTCACGACCCAATGGAATGCGGTAGTTCGCGCGTTCGTTCATTCGTTCGATTATTTTTCTTTCGTTTTTCGTTCGCTCGGAAAACCGCCGAGAGGAATGCTGAAAATTTAGTCGTGTCGGGTTGAGTCGAGTGGAGTCGAGCTGAAACTCGCGAGTACAACAACGTAGCCGAGAGAAAGTCACCGTATTGATCGACAAAATCGTAACATAATTTGCGTGATTTCCCCGTTAGAACGTCCTCACTGAATCGAATGCGATCGAAGAGGCTGAGCGAACCTCCCGGCTGTGGATTCGCGTAAATCACATCGCTTCTGGCCTTATCGCGGCACCGTGCACACGAGGAAACGCGTACCTGTCAGTCGCCATTTTTAAACTACCTGGAGAAAATCATTCGCGTATTGCCCTTTACCGCGCGCTAATTTCGACTTTTTTCAAATTACACGGTCCGTCTCCGTGCACTAGCGTGAGCCACGCACCAATTTTATCTTCCGTTCAACATTTATCCGTCGATTTCAGTCTGTTTGCTCTGCACGCCGAAGAGTAACGTCTACTCGATACCTAAAACTCGACACATCAGATATCTCTGTCTGCCTTTGTATTACTACTGTTATCTTAACTTTCTTCTGTAAGCAGACTCGCGTTAATTTATTTAATCACCGAATCTTCACATCCAACTTATCGTACCATCTCGCATACGCGTTCGCATACCTACGATTACATTCCGGCTAATATGATAAATTTTTATTAAAACATGTAAAACTTTTTGAACGGAAGTCAAGAAAATACACGTTTTTCTAAAAGAAAACCAAGATTAAATATGCTTATTATAATTATTTCATAATTACATTAGTAAATAATCAAATCCGAAGCATATCGTTTGATTATCGAAATATAATTTCAATATTCCCGCCACAAAGTAGCATTGCGAACAAGGTATAGGATGCTATACTTCGTTTCTATGTACTAAATAGTTTGTAAGGTGTACATATCTCTGTATCATCGGAGAAGAATGTGTCGTTATGTATACATTGGTAAAATTTAGTGACAAAAATCCTTGTTACCATTCGTTGTTCTAGATAGAATGTATCACCGACGAGATCGGTGGTCTTGTGTTTCTCACTTCAGTCAAAATAAATCCTAAAAGGCGTAAGAGAACATTGAAAAATTCGTGAGACACGTAGTCCCGTAAGGCTATGTATTGATCAACACAGAGAATTCTTTTCTATAATTTTTAATAATGCGCCGTAAATTGGAGACGGATTCTTCTTCGTTGTCGTCGCACGTAATCGACGAATCTTCTGCAGCAACATCGACAAATGAAAGACAACAAGAATCGAAAGTTCGTTTAGCTGTTGTCGCTGGAGTTTTTGCAACTGTTGGAAGCCTGTTGGGTAAACTTGCTGGAAATATTGGAATGGATTCCGTGGTAAATAGTGCGACTTCCAATATTCTGCAGCTTTTTGCCGATACAATATTATATATCATAACTATCTTTTCTAAACAAGATTGGATTGCTCCTGAAAGGTATCCTTTTGGCATTGATGATATCAAGTAATACAATTGGTTGTACATTCTTCGTGAAAGCGCTGAATGCAAGCGGATCTTCCTTACCGTGTACAATTGCCAGCTCCGCCACTAGCTACGTTTGCTCGGTAATTCCATCGAAATAATAAAAAAAAAGAAATCTACTTTTATTTCATATTCATATTTCTTATTGTGTTCGAAGGCGCTAGCTGGTTTCTTGATTTTTGACGAATCCACGTCGATTATCTGGTGGTGCGGCATATTGTTAGTTATTTTAGGTTTATTCTTCATCAGTCGTGTACCAGCGAAAACTGATTCTACGGAGAGATTGAAACAAAAATAGACCAGAACGTCATTTTGAAACTGTGCGAATGTGCAGCAATTTAAATGTTGGTTGCAGCGTAAATGGAATTAAATAAATAAACAGACTATCATTCGTCGAATTCGTTTTACTGAAATTATTCTAATCTTTTCTTTTTTTAGAAATATAAAAATTGGACCATAACATTTGAGCAAGCAATAACCTAAAAAAAAAACAATTATCTCAGATCGGTAACTTCCGTCGACTCTTTTACGTTAATGCACTCTCTATTATTATTTCTCTTCGTTCCTCTCGAGGAAAGTAATGAGTGCGAGAAATACGAAAAGAAAGACGGAGAAGCGGGCATAGAAAGAGATCTCGAGTGGCACTTGTTTTAGAGTGCAAAGTGGATCTGCGTATATGCGCTCGTAATAGTGCCGGATAAGAGACACTGAGAAAAAAAGAATGGAAGATTCTTCCGCCCTATTTCCTTCGACACACAGACTATTCAAATCCTTTTTTACAGATGTAAGCTTAAAATTCTCCGTAAGTTCCTCCGATAAACACCTTCCTCGTACGCTTTCATTTGACTAATGACAAATTAAAATAAAAAAACTGAAACAAATTAGCATATATCGATCGATCGAACACCAATTTTAATTAAATTTCTTTATTTGTCTTTTACACGTTAAATACTTTATTACCCGAGGCAACGTTAACGACTGACGCTCGTGTTTAAAAAATCATTTTCACGATTCCTTGCGAATCTTCGATTGAGCGATTGTGCTTCAATATTTGATCTCTTGATCTTCTTTACACGCGCATCTGTTTCACAAAGAGTGTGCGTACGTTGACCTAGGTTACTAACGAAACAAGTCACTAGTCCAGGGTTACTAAAACTAGCACCTGCTGCCTGCTAACACCACTGGGCGTTTGGCGTACCCTAGCTGAAGCTGTGTGCGTAGAGAACTGTCCGTGTCCGTTCTGATCGTGAGTTTGTGGGGCAGGGTTGTGGCTCGTAGGTGTATCATGTCCAATCATGTCATCGCGTGGTCGCGAAGGAGGGTATTGGAGGAGAAGCGAAACGCGAAAAAAGAGCAGGAGGACAGCTTTATCGAGCGGCGTCTGCGCCGCTGCGTTCAGCTGTGTTTTCTGGTGTTTTCCTCCGCACCGCCGTCTGCTGGTCGACGGTGACACTCTATTCTTCAGGATACAGTAGTTTCCCTCTTTTTCCCATCCTCGTATCGTCATCCGAAATACCGTGTCGCGAGAAATGCAACGAGCCGCCTATCCGGAAAATCTAACGCAAGACGTACAGCAGCGAACACGACGCGAGACGAACCCTATTGCGTCTCGGTTATAAGGCATGCAGATACAAGGTCACTTAGGGCTTATAATCACGTGTCTCGGTTCATACGCTGACATACGCTTACTCACCAGACTTGTTGACACTGTTCATGTTATTCAGGTCAGGTCGACCACTATTCTCCGTCGTTCGTTGGAACTGTTACAAACTGTTAGCCGTGTCACATGGCGAATCGATACGCGATCCATCAGGCTCTCCAATAAACTTGAACGCGTTTAAACGATTTTCCCGCCCTTTCCCGTTCGACGAAAATGGCGGATATTGTCGGTGAATGAGAACGATCATCGAGAATAAACATTGTCAGGGAACGAACAACGACCACGAGAGAAAACGATGGTCTACTTATCCGTGAGAATCGTCGTCGATTGAACGTGTCCCAGACGAGGAATAATCATCCGACATCATCTCCGTGAATCCCAGTGAATCCTATGACTACGAAATCCTCCCTCGGGGGTGGCTTTCGTTATTCAACGGGTTGTACCGCCCCGTGCCCCGTGCATGCCTTACTTTCCCCCACCGTGGCCCAGACCTACCTCCCACCCTCTCCGTCGTTCTCCCTCTTGGCAGCGAGTGCCCCTAGATTCTGGCAACGCTCCTTGCTACCGAGACAACGGGACAGTTTTCATACGGCGCACCCTCCTACCAATCGAGTCGAACGTACGCACGGTTAGGCAGTGCGTAACGCGGTCCGCGATAACCGTGTCCGCTCGATTCGCCGCGGTGTGCGTGCCGAGACGGTGGTTAAGTCGAAAACAAAGGTGCCTTCAACGTGACAGTGTTCGACAGGTAGCCGAAATCCCATCTTGGATCAATCGGTCGCCCCTGCGAGAATCATCGTAACCGCTGATGCATCTCATGCCCTTTGTCCTGGCCTCTCGATTCTATCCTTTCGCCCGATATCACCGTTTCGAACTCTAATTCCGGAGGTTAGCTGCGAATCTCAGTCACCTCGAAACCTAACCCACGCACTGGCCAAAGTAAATAGAGTCTCGTTCTCTGTGGCTCTTATGCGGTATTCTCGGGCAGGCTGAATGAGTTTTGCTAAAACACAATTACGATTCGACGTTCCAACAGCCGAACCGATCAGCTATGCTTCTCCCGTGTTTCTTCTGATGTCGATGGAAATCTGGATCGCACCGGGACTGTGCGTAAAAAACCGTCTTACGGGCTGCCACGAAATGGGATAGAGAGAGAGATCTTACGTTTGCTTTTTCACGTATGTACGTGAAAACGTAGACTTCTGGTGTTATCGCGATTGTCGGGAACAAACGCGGAAACAGTGTAAATATAATGGCTAGCACATTCCTTTTTAATAGATAATTTCTGGGCTAACCTAACGCGAGAGACGTGAACATTCGTGTCTTCAAACGAACTTCCTTGAACATAAGAATTGCAGAAGAAATCGGTACTTTTGTTGAATCTACTAAATAGTCTCCAATAAGTACATTGTTAAAAGTAAATTTCTTCATATGGTAATTTGTCTCATGACATTATTTGTTTGACGAAAAATGAATGAAAAATTCATGTAATATTATCAAAGAATTGTATCGTAGTTCCAAAGATAGACCTTGCAATGTAGTAGCGAAGAAACGGTTTGATCGGTTTGGTTTATCGGTTTGGGGCCTGTTAATGATAAAAGGACAATTACTTAATTAAGAGGCTTGCACGACTTACGAGGAACGCATCTGTGCGTTCGCTCGTGTATAATGCGGGATGGAATTATTCAATGCAGCACTTTGTCTGTGGAACATTTAATAACCGTTGACCTTGAATGTTATTCGATAACTTACACGAATCGTGTTCGCATGACCGAGCCGATATTGTATTTCCCATGACGAGTGCTGATGTTAACCAGAAACAAAATAAAAAAAAAGTGTGCACACGCATAAGAGCCGAACAAATTGATAACGCATCTCGAGTACTTATTTATTCAACCGGTATTAGCAGATCAAAGATTACATCCGCTTACAACGCGTGCAATCGTATATAGATAAAACGGATAGGATAAAAACATTGGCCATGATTAGCATAGACTCTATTGCATTCTTCGTTATTTAATGGAACGGTCGACCGAGGAATTAAACGTAGAATTTCTATCTCTGTACATTAGTCTACACAAATGTGTGCAAACTAACTTTGTCATTTGTTATCCAACGTGGTATCTGTTTCACACAATTGTCTCGTAATTGATAGCACACTCTTTAAACAAGAATAAAAATGTTTGCCTCATGACTTTATTTCAATATGATATGGGAAAAATAATATATAAAACATCATTTCGGGCCTATTGTAAAATAAAGCATTTGTATATGTAGAAGGTCCGTGGAGTCCGCGGCGCATTACCATCGCTAGACTTATAGCGTGTAAAGACCGATCAAAAGTGACTCGGTATCGAGTAAACCCGTATTGAGAATCGATTAATGTTTTATTAATTTTGCAGCGCCGGTCACCTGTGACCGAGCGTGATAGTTGGCCGTGTTGGGAAACCGTTTACCCTAGTTTATGGCAGCGGGAAGAAAAGTTTTGACACATCCTGACAAATGTGGACACTCGGCTCGCGGGAACTGAAAATTATCGCTTGATTCGATCGTAAGTCTTTCCTTGTCCGACGTCGCGCGTCGTCGTTTGTACCCTCTTGCTCGATCCTGGGCCGCGGAGGTTGTCTCGACGAATTTGATTTTTGGCAGGATCAGCACACGCAAGACCGGCTTCGATTTTCTATTTGGCGGCCGTCCAACTAATACGACGAAACCAAAGACGCGAAAACTTTTTAATTTATCGCCGCGGGCCGAGTAACGATTCCGGCCGCGTTTCCATTCTTGGATTCGTACAGGGATGACGGCTCTTTCGACGGTTGCATCGTGCATTTAAAACGTCAGAGAAAAATCGACCCGCCGGAAAAAATAATACGGGTCTTTATTCCCTTTCCCCCGTTCCGCCCCTCCGTCCTGGCCCATTTTCCACGAACGATTCACCTTCGAATCATTTCTGTTCCCGTTCGCCGGATAACAACTTGATTATTCGGCGCGGTAATAAGCCCCGCGTTTCGTTCCGGCTCTCTCGTTCGATGAATTACGGACAGGACAATAGCAAAGTAGACAGAGATCCCAGCGAACGATAAACGACGTTAATATTTCAGAGAAACGCTCCACTGGTTTACGACATTTCTCAGATATTAATTTCACGCGATTACGGCCTCGAAATGGATGTTTATCACGATTGAAAAAGAGGAAAATGGAAAAAAATTGAAAAAGTTCGCCAAGTCCCGTTTACGGTGCAACATGGCGGAATAAACGCGCCGCAAAGGTTGCGTGTACAGTGTCGACAATAAGCAACGGGGGCTTCTCAGAATTTTTCCTTTCACCTATTTTCTGCACCGAGCACTATTCGCTGCTGCGAGAGTTAATTATAAATTAATTATGTCAATAGAAAAATGTCCCATAAAACCTCGCGATTCTCAAAAGGAAGTCTGTAACACGGTCTTCTATTATTTCTCTTTTTAATATTTCGAATGGTATCAAGACTCGCTCATTATTGATTGAAAAAAACAATTTTACTGTTACAACTTTATTGTTTCTAGAAACGAACTCTAATGAAATATTTCTTATTTTAATGGCTCGTAATAATCCAGGCTCCAGAGAAATCACAACAATTCATTCCGAATAACGGCGGGGATACAATTAAGATATATAATTGCTATTTATTCAAAATTAATATATATTCTTAATCCAATTAATATATTAATATATATTCATAATTAATTAATAATATTTATTCATAAATGCATAAAAATATATATATAGGGAAAATCGTTGTGGGCGAGAGTAATTGTAAATCAAAAGTGTGGACTAAAAGATTTTTCTTCAATTTCCTTCAACCCATTCAGTGATCTCGTTTCGAAAGCAAATCAAGGAGTGTCAAGTCACTTACGGTAGTTACTGTACACTGTACAGCATAGATCGGTCCCGACGGAGGGATGCGTGGCGAACGCACATGCTATGACACACTTAAAAAAAGAGTTTCGTGACAGTTCGTCTAATCAGCAATCGCCAACCTAAGATTTATACCCGCGTGCCAGTTTTTATCTTTTCCCTACATTTTCATAAATAGCGGACCGACGAGGGAGAACGATTAAAATGCAAAGCGACGCGACACCGAGCAAAGTCTATTTTACTACTTTTTTTTATAACCGACAATTGTGAATATAAAACCGGAGGAGCACGAATGCGGAAAAATGAGCGTGAAATAACCACCAAGTGACTGTTTAATCGCTCGCTCGATGAGAATCCTCTTTCGAGAGACGCGAATAGGGTAAGTTTCTGATGAATGTCATCTGAAATAATTGATAGATAAAGAGAAGTTAAGATTTGTCATATTTGAACAAATTAAAAAAAAATTAAATACTTGTAAATAATTATAAATGAATTCTGAATAAAGTTTGCAAAATTATTTCAGATGGCAATAATTAGTCGGTCGATCTGCATGGAAATATTGTCGCTCACGCCAGTGGATTATATTTTGTTAAAAAGGAACGCTACGGAAATATGCGAAGTGCACTGCGGAAGCGATTATCGATTCCGCGAGATTTAATTAGCGATCAAGTGTATCGGAACTAGTTAGAACTTCGGGGAAACATCTTCGAAGATGGTGCAGAGTGTGGGGTGCACCTGTGGGAACGAAAGGAACTGTTGTTCAACAATAAGGCCATCCGGGAGCGAGCTGGAGAGACGAAAGATAAGAGAAGATGGAGGAATCGTCCCGAGTGTGACGAGCGATTAGACTGATAGTTTTTATCGTGGATCTACGATTCTCCTTGTTGCCGGAGGGAATTGTCTATAGTTGGACTGGCGTCATGGGGAATGGTATGAACAAGGTAAGAGGGTTGCACCGAGCTGTAATATTTACCGACATGATTTCCCACCAGCACCAGATTTAGAGAGAATTTCTTCACCCCTAACCAGATTAACCCCTTGCTGTATTTCAACGAGTCACAGTCGCAACGAAGATTTTAAACAAAGCATAACAAACGTGAACGTTTCGCCTTTCTTTCGAAATTAAATGAAATTTTATTAATTTCGGACGAACATATAAGCCATTTTAAACTTTAACGTATATGTATAAAATAAATATTGTATGTATATTTAAATATTAAGAAGAGATTGAATCTCTTTTTAATATTATGTGAATGTGTATACAATATTTTGTGCTACTAGGGATTATACAAAATTTGTTTGTTATTTATCGATCGTAAGGTTGTTTATAACAAGTTGTATTGATAATCTCGGCATAAAGGTTTGTTCATAAAGCAGGTTGGTAATTTAATTACCGTTACTTTGAATCTTTCTACATTAACCCTTTGCACTCGGAGCTGTTTTAACCCAGAGCTGTCTTCTGACCCAGAATGAAATCGATATAATATCTTATACAATACTTAAATTTTTAGTAATTGGTTAGCTACCGACGTATCTATTAATGTAAATAACATTTTAAATAATAGTACAGCAATTTTTAGTGACGCCTCAGAGGCGCTTCTCGAGTGCTAAGGGTTAATACTGAAAACTCTTTGAACATTTACAGACGCAGTTGTTTCCCTCTTCCTTGAAAAGGATCCATATTAGGATCGAAAGTAGAAAGGTAGAAAGTTTAATCAAACTAGCAAAATTGCTTTAATGTATTTTCCGATCGAACCTTTGCGCCGAGATCATCAATGCACCTTGCTAACGTATATGTAGCCATAGAAAAGAAATATCAATTTTCTTATCGGTGACAAAGGGTGGGCTAATAAAAGCAGGGTTTTTCCTTTGAGCCTTATCTCGCGCAGCCAGTGTTCCAAATACGCTGGGCGCGGCACGTGTTCCTGCAACGCTACGTTTCATTATTTTCAATATGTGCATGCGGCCGGTTCGTCGTGCTAAAATTATTCGGCCTAAATACCGAGATTTCCAGTTTAAAAATAAATTTTCTAACCCGGTCGGTGTTCGCGCTCGAAAGTAACGGCGAAATTGCAGTCTTTCCTGGATGAGACCGGACTCGTTGGCCCATTTGTCGATAGCTTAATGGCCATTGTTTCCGAGCCATCGCGACAACGCGTAGAACGAAACCGGTACAGATGAAGATTTTAATCGATTCGTCGCGATGAAAAGTGAAGAGGTTTGCGCCATTGTTTCCCTTCCCACTGTCGCGGCGAAGAGCGGCAAAGACAGCCCCCGTTTAAGAATGCGGCATCGATTAAACGATTACCGGTAGGACCGGCAGAGATTCTTCTACTCGTTCGGATGATTATCCTCGCGAAGATGAATGATTAACGGCCAAGTACCCGCATCAAAAAGCCGTGCCTTATCGATTTTTCTCAATGCTATCTCGACAACCGCGTACCTCGAGCACCCACTAGACCGGTCTCAACACGCTTAATTGGGATAGGAACTATCGACGGGATTTAAAACGCGAATCGTCGTGTCGCGCGTCGTCGTGCTACTCGTGTACGCTCGAGTATCGCCCATTACGCGTTGAAAATAGTGAAAAATAAGTGGAAACACGCGACAGAGATACCTGAACGGTCTTTAGACAGTCTCTTGCCTTTAACCTTGCGGCTATAACCGTTTACGTCGTTTACGATATGCTCGTTGGGTGAAATATCAAAAAGAAACTGAACAAGTTGATAGCCACTAAGTTACGTCTTCTTTCGATAGGGAAATTACGTTTTATTATTGTTATTAAGGATGCGCTGTGTAAGCCCCTAGATGTTCTAATCTCATTTTTATAGTTCCCACCGACACGTTGATTGCCAGGTCGATAATATGTGAGTGACACAGTTTAATGTCTATTTTTAAAAATTAAAGTTTGCCGTATTACACCCCATGTGTTTGCGTGAAATGAACTTCGGTAGGGTTTGCATCAAAATCTAAAAGGATTCGAAAGAGTAACGACCAGTGACGACAGTTGGAGAAACCATGTACGAGTATCTACAGTCTACGATATTCGTTCATCTTTTTTTTATTATATAATGTTGCTTTTTTTTAAATTCTTATGTGAGAATTATTTCGCGACGGGACCTACAGTTTAGAATAAAGGTGGGTTCCGAACCGCCTTGGCCACCACAGTATTTAGATGGCACATGGAATATTTCCAGAGGATTCGTTCATCTTTTTTTTATTATTTAACGTCGCTTTTTTAAATTCTTATGTGAGAATTATTTCGCGACGGGATCTACAGTTTAGAATAAAGGTGGGTTCCGAACCGCCTTGGCCACCACGGTATGTAGATGGTACATGGAATATTTCCAGAGGATTCGTTCATCTTGAGTTTTGTTGCAAGAGTGCTTAATTTTCTGGAGATTTTTGAAAGTACAGCGGTGAACGCGGTTCGTTAGAAACTTTTCCAGTTTCGCGATAACGATCGTGTTTTCGCGATAACGACAAACGGCGACTTTCAAACCTCCAGGTCCTTCCTGGCCTCTACGTCGGGAATTACCATGATAGCAAGGACGCCGTTCAATTGGAGCGCTTTGAAATCACCCACATCCTGGCGATCCACGATACTGCGCGGCAACTGCATTCGGTAAGCAACAAAGAGTTAGCGAGGATGCTCGTGAATAAATTCGTAATAACTAAATTGAATGGATTATTTGTAGGATAAGCATTATTTGTGTATAATGGCGGCGGACAGCCCGGATCAGAATCTGTCCCAATATTTTTCCTTGTGCAATGACTTCATCCACTCTGCTCGTTTAAGGGGTGGAAACGTTCTTATACACTGGTGTGTACATTTTCTCCTAATACTTCGGTAATTAAGAGAAATATAGCTAACGCGTTGACTACGGCATTGCTAATCTGAAACCAATACGGAATTGCGCGTAAAGCTCATTGAGTAATTGGAATGCTTTCTCCCCTCGTTAATAGCACTTTGCAATCTCTGTCTTCATATGGAAGGAAACGTTATTTTTGTTAACAACAAAGAAACGAAAAGTACAGACACAGAAAATTCATGGAATATTTTAACGAATTTTATATAACAAAAAAATTTGATGCATACATGTTCTTGACAGAGAACAGTTTATTCATTCGTATCAATTATGAATTAAGTGAATGAAGGAAGTCGCTTATATGTATAGTCTCTCTCGGGATGATTATTTCATAGAATAAGTTTAAACTTTTTAGATAGAGTGGAAACGTCTTTATCGTAAGTTTCGCGATAATACGACGAAACAGTGAATAATAAAAGTTAAACTAGGTTAGTATAAGAGCGAGGTATAGCACAGTGCTGTTAACCAAACCGGAGGCGTTATAAAGGCGGCAACGCCCTGCTGCACATACGCTGTAAACGCGAATACATGCAGCCGGTTCTAGCTACGTCGATTCAAGCGATTTCAGTGTGATACTAAACTAAATTAATGAAACTAATCGATTAGTCGACTCAACTTTAGTTAACAAGACAGAACAGAGTAGATTAACAAATACAGCCAGAATGAGTGAAAGGGGAGACTAGTGTGTCACTGGAAAAATTGTTGTTGCAAAAAAAGCAAGTTGCAAATGTAATTTCCGCATGTTATGAAAGACCCTGTACTTGTTGGTGGATAGTAAACGTCTTGGAGCAGGTGCTAGACTGGAAACCAAACAAGTATATGTACAGCCTGACATAGTCGATGCGTTAAGCTATGCAAATTGAACATTTATAATTCAAAGTCTGGGTGACCGCCTAACGGTCTGATTTTCATCGCAAGCTCAACAACGAAACGATATCGGGCTTTCAGTTTAGCCGGTATGTCGAGAAGCGTCACTGTAGCAGTGGCCTATATCATGAGTATCACCAATCTGTCATGGAAAGAGGCACTCAAAGTCGTCAGAGTGGGTCGTTCCATTGCCAATCCAAACGTTGGGTTCCAGCAACAGCTTAAGGACTTCGAATCTAGTCGACTTCACGAGGTATTTAAATAATTGATAATGCTCGATACCGAATCGTCTTCGTTCATCGCTACCCTCTTTTTCTTCAACGTTTCAACATAAGAGCCATTTCATTATAATACGCTAGTCTCTATCGAATGAACGAACTACAACGACAATCTGTTTGTTGTCTGAAGTTTAATAAACGCAGCTTTCCGTTTGCATTCAACAAAGCTGCAAAGAGTATAGCCGGATAAGATAGTCAAAAATGCCCTTGAACCTATGGGTAGTTATGGGGTAACATCGAAAAATCAGTTTTTGATATATATATACAGGGTGGTTATTTTTATTGAATAACATTTTTAAAAATATCAAATACGTCTACTTTCATTTTTCTGACCTGATGTGTATTTCTCGAAACATCCCCAATTTTCAACGTTTTTTACCCATTTTGATTTTTGTCCATTACAGCGCCATCTGTGAACCAAAATGCAAAATTGTTAGGTCAAATTTGTGTATTTTTTCTGGAGAATCCAAATCTGCAATGAGAAATGGGCGTTTCCACTTAAATTATTTATCTTCCCTCACCTCCACCCTCAGGGGGTAGCGTTGGGGGGTCGAGTTTGGTATCACTGGATGTCCCCCTTCGAAACGAACAATTGTCATTACCCACTTGTTTTGATCCAATGCATAGTTCTCAAGATATTTCAATGTCTTCAGATAAAATGACCACCCTGTATATTAATTAATATTCGAATATATGTACATAATATTATTTTCGTTTTTTGGTTATACCCTTTATTGCCTAAAACTGGTGTTAAGTAACGAAAGAATTTCTTCAGGTTAATAATAGTCGAGATCGGTAAGAATGTGATTTGTGCTTGTATTTATTCTCGTTGCGTTTACATGCGTTTATTGCGTTGATCGTGTGAGGAGTTGAGCCCAGACATTCCTTCGCATTGATGCAGGAACGACGTAGGATAAAGGAACGGTTTCCAAGTCTGGCGCTCGCTCAGGCTGACGCAGAAGTGTGCCGTACCACTTTAAGAAATTACGAAACCATGGCACTGGCGCGAGAAGTGTGCGAAGGGAAATGTGCCATGGGCCGTCCTTGTCCGACTGGACTGTGCCGGCAACCATCCAAAAGGTTCGTTACGTTTTTCTACAGTTGTGACTAATTCCAGACCACTTACAGACACGACCGACTACACGGACGACGCAGCCTACACTAGACTGTCTTGACTTCTAGTTTATTTTTGTCTTTGAAGTATTAACCCTTTACGGAAGCTGTGCTGGAGCGTTCAACGTTCCAGTTGCTACACCGATTGGTCCCCTTACTTTCTACTTTCTCCCAGGTAGCACTCGAATGTCCGATAGATGTCCAAAGTACGTTCGTATCGGACGTGTGGACATAAACTGGGCATAAAACGAACATCCGACGGATATACGGTGCTACTTGGGCTGCAATTAACAAATCGTGAAAACATAGTTTATCGAATTAGTCTAAAGATAGAGAAAATAAGGTGAAAGTCAAAGTGAAAATGTTGATGCGTTAGTGGTACGTTTGCGCAGGAGTCCAAGAAGGAAACCATCCACGGGGAGTACCAGCAGCTTGACGTCAACAAGAACACCCCCGCAGACACCGAGAATGCTACCATCCGCACCCCCTTCGCCAGCCATGCACAGATCGAGTAGCGTAGTGTCAGCGACGTCGGTTAGACCCAGAAGCGGCCCTGCTGGGTTGCATTATTACACTGGTTCCGCGCCTCCTTCAAGGTAATATTACCTGATTGTAAAATTCATCAGAAAATTTACCCCTCTGGCTCATATTAGAAAAATTTCACTTGAATTTTTCTTCGTAATTATGGTAAGCGTAACTTTTTCTGCGCGTCTCCGGCAAAAATCATTTTTACCTTTACGAACAGCATTAAAAAAAGAACGGCAAAGTATATTTTGATTCTTGACGGTTAACCAACAATCTATCTCGAAATTCGACAATTCCTATCTCTATCAAATTTTCGATCAGAATTTCTAAAATTATTACAGTAATCTACGAATCTGTACGAAGTAAAATGTTTAGAAATACTAACAAGCAAATCTAGCACGTGTCAACGTCAACATCTAATAGCAGAGACCTAATTTTAGAATGTCGCGGTATGGTGAGAACACAGTTGACGTCAATGCGAGATGTCAATGGCCATTAACCGCTGAATTTCGCATGAACGATAACCCAGGACTCTTCACGAAAAAGTAATGTCTGTCTATGTTACTTTTCTTCTACTTTCGTAACATCGATAACGATCAAACCATTCCTGCACATATGCCAGGCATTTGTCAATTCCAGAGAGGGAATTAAGAAATTCTGGACTGCTCGGACCATGATTTCCCAACGTGACCGTCATGGCCCTTCGATCTCTTGCCGTTGTCAAAGAAGTCAATAGCTTCATTAGATTTTGAGAAAACAGCCTGTTAAGGTGGGGCCTCCTTTGCACGTCTGTACTGCCTCGGAAGAGGCTTTGGAATAGAAGAGAAGTTTGGAATACAAACGCAGGCTCTTTCGCTATTCTTCGCAAGTGAAAAACAAGGAAAGACATACCAAATCGCACGATAGGAACGTCAACTTCTGCGTCTAAACTGGTCCAGACGCGCAAAGGAGGTCCCACCTTCGCACTTGAGTCGATACGCCCTGTATCGGATACGCTCTGGCGATAGTGGCCATATTCTGGGAACTGAGACAACAACTGGCTTACTGCTCTTTTTTAAGTAAAACTAGAAAAAAATGATAGACGAAGAAATCGACATTTTTTTCTATTTTTTACTTAAAGGAAAACACTTCTAGTAACTTGTCCCAGTTCCCAGAATCAGTCAGTACACGCTAAAGATGCAAATGGGTTAGAAAAAGGAACTTTGAGAGCGAGAAATGTGGGCAAACTGTGGTCTGGACAAATTCTAAGACGTTACCTAAGTTCGATAGCCCCGGTTAACGAATTCTTCTCGAAATGGATTAACGTTGCAATGCCTTTATAGGGCGGTGTCGAGAGTCGACCTGTCTGGAGCAGTGGCCTGCAGCAGTAGCAGTACGAGTCTACAATCCGTTGGCAGATCAGGCATCTCCAGCAGTAACTGGCGACTGACCACGGGATCAGCGCCTAACACACCGAGGCCGACGCCACCGGTTTCTCCTCAGCGTTGGCCGAGGCGAGCTTCTGCTCGACAGGCCCAGTTGCCAATGTCTCCAGAAACACCATCCTCGACTACGTAGCATCTGCGGAACTTTGCTTCGTTCTCGACCTTGCCCGAGTAACCCGGTCTATTCTTCGAGAATGGAGTACGGAGCCTCGCATTCACGGTCTTGCCCAAGCCAAGATCCACGAGATCCATGTACCGATTCACTTGGTAGATGACTACTATCGGTTACCAGCAGCGAATATCTCGCAACGAGTGATCTTCTCGCCATTTTGAAGAGTCAATGCTGTTCGAAGATCTAACCTAACATAAACCAGGAAGGATCCTGATTCGACAAGTAGCTAGTGCTGACTAGCAATGGATAACGTCTCGCATCAAGTTAGCTGCTCGCCACTTCGTTGCATCACCTGCGATGCAACGAGAGCTATCCGCGACGAGGAAGATTCTTCGAATATAACAAAACGAGCTGTGCTTAATTTAAGGAAAGAACGATACCCGATCTTAAACGGTGAACGATTTGGCAATTTTGCTGCGAGCAAGAACGGAAGTTAGTGCGACTAGGAAGAAAGTCTTCGAGGGTAATAAAAGAGCTGTGGTTAGTTTAAGGATGGAAACGATTTGGAATCTCAATGCCTATTGTGATAGATCGAAAGCTTTATACATACATATATGTACAGCGAGTTGCTTGCACTGTGCCTGGCCGATGCACTACAGCACGATCCAGTTCATTTGAGCCCGGCTGAATTTAATAGCAGCACGAAGATTCTACTTCTTCGTTATTTATTGTCATCGAGACATCAACACCTTCGGTGGAATTCGAGGGTTGATCCTGTACGATGTACAGGGTCTCGACGATCACTTCTATTTTCGAGAAGAGACTGACAATGAGAGAAACAGTTTCAGGAATCTAGTCGGAGTCCGATGTCACGGGCTTTAAACCCGAATGCTCACGTCGCCGCTTATCATCTAATCGTACAATTAATAATGCTGATGCAACTGCTGCGGTGTTGTCTTCTCTTTTGCTTAGAGGCGAACGAGCGAAGTCTCGGCTCGTGATCGGAATCCGGTGCAAACTTCTTCGGTGCTTTAGCCAGTAATTGTTTAAAACGGAACTCGCGATTGTTACCTAACGCAATATCAATATAATTTCGAGCGTGCGTGATTCAGCAATCACCGACAATCTTGCGTGCCGATTGTATACAATATGACCGCAATCGTATATTTCTCGTAACCGCGTGATCACTCGTTAATTAGCATTTTTGTCAACGGAGAAAACAGAGCTCACGGTAAATGTTGTTGTTTACGCGGGGCGAAAAAAAGGATTGAAGAAACGGGAGCCGGGAATAGAGTAACATTTTAAATTTTAAAGTAATAAATATCGAAGCTCGTCCAAACGGGTTCGCCGTTTAATCGTGTAATTAAAAAAAAAACAAGAGGATTTACTCGTAGAGGACTTTAGATTACATCTTTTTTCCAATTAATATTAATCGTCCAAGGAACGTAGAGATTCGCTATTAGTGGCTCAGAAAATCGTCGCATCTCGTATTCCTCGAACGAATTCCTTCTTCGGCCAATTCCCATTAGGGGTTGCGCTACCTTGACCCCTACCAAGCTTTTTCTCTTTGTATCGAAAATTCCAGATTTGATTTTCAAGACTATAAGTCATCATTGAAAATAGTGGATATCCCGCAGTAATTAAAATACCTTCTTCTTATTCGTAACAAGAAGTCGTTACAAAATTTATAAGAAATTTGTGAAAATAGCGTAAATTAGTTTCTGCTCAAAGTAGCGCAATGCCTGGGAACGATCTGTCACGTTTCTTCGCACTGATGTACCGATTATTTTGACAAGTTGACGGAAACAGCATCTTTCAGTTGTTTTATCACATTTCGGTCGTAACCGGGTAAAATCCAGGCTACATATGGCACAGTTCGATGAAAGATGATTTCACAAGAAACATGACTCAAAAATGTGAAATAAAATTTATTTGTAGGACGTGAACGGATATGGGTATATGTATACGGTATAATAGATGTTGAGAACGTGTAAATTTATATGCTGTATGAAAACCTTCGCGTTACTTGTAAAACCATGACATTATCTCGTCAATTGAATACAAAAGGTCCAATACAATCTATTTTCGGTTAATGGATTGAACGATCACGCGTAACTTGTCTAAAAGATAGCGAGAAGTTAGTCGAAACGAAGAGAAAGTATTTTAATGATATAATTAAGTATACGTACAATAACACACACAGACAGGTATTTTCTTAAAAAATGTCGACAGGAACTTTTGCACAGACTTAATCGTGTACAATTTCGGGGAGACGAATTCTTGAAAAAATTCTATTTTACATTTATGACTTGTTATCTCGCGTGTAAGATAGATCTACTATACGATCCCGCCATTTCGATGAAGAGTTCGAGGAGATGTCGAGTTTCCGAGTACGTCAGTGCTGAAGCCTGTAACTGCTTGACGAGGAATACGAGAAGAATGAAGGAGAACGCGAGTCGTTGTTCCTCGAATCGTTCCATTGAGTTTGTTTGCAAACCGTCCATTGCAATTGTTGGATTTGTAGCGAAACCACGCTGTTTAGCGCAAGTTGTTAATCCTGTGGAAAGCATATACTAAAAATATATATATATATGTATATACATATACAAGGAAGAGTGTACGCTGATAAATGGGTTTCGTGCACGCAGAGCATGGGACAGTTCGGAAGTTTGTGACAGGATCGAATAACTGATAGTTGCAGGTCACTTTCTCCGCTACCAATCGCACACAACCGAAACCTAATGTAGCTAACCATTTGGCCGTGCAGTCGATAACTCTTACGAAATACCCGAGTTCACAAGGATCGATAAGATCGATTAAACGATAGAAACGAATCACTATGTCGTGAAACGTCTAATTTTCACAATTTCAATCATGTTTCTACACAACAAATAGCTATTTTGTAGGCATACTAAACGCTGGATTCGGACTTGAATCTTCCGGTTCAAGGACCACGTTAGCTATTAAAAATGTTTAATAGGAGGAAAAAACCATGTTAGCTATTAAAAATGTTTAATAGGAGGAAAAAACATTTTTAATAGCTAACGTGGTTCTTGAACAGGAAGATTCAAATCCTAATCCAGCGTTTAGTATTCCTACAAAATAGCTATTTGTTGTGTAGAAAAATGAATAATTAATTATCTAGCGAAAGTGTTGAAGATTTCTGAGCGTGCACGACACGCATTTGTTAGAGTAAACCCTGTATGCGTACACAGCCTATAGACATACGTTGTTACAAAAGGGATTTCAGAAAATTTTATAACTTGTTGGCAATGGTGATTATTATGCGACTACGTCGTAAATTTACGTAGACACGTTGTTACTCTTCTTTCGTGCACCGAAGTACTCTTGGTGGAAAAGCTATAGTGTGGTCGTAAAATCGATCAGTAGCTAAAATAATCGTTTCCAGAAGCGGAATAAAAGAATTGGCAGAAATGCAGATATGTATGCCGAGGGTCTCGGGAGCTTAGTTACTCATCAAGGACGCGCCGCGCCACGAGCTTGTTCATCGAGCTTCGATTTTCTTGTTGATTTTTCCGTACGAACTCGATAATTGTTCTCGGTTTGTTGTTAACGAGATAAACATTGAAAGTAACTTTTTTCAGTGGACGTTGAAAATTGTAATTTTCCTATTGATAAGAGGATTATCGATTTTCACAGAGAGATTCAGGGTATACGCGCGCGACGAGAGGATAGCTGTCGTTGGAAGGAATCGCTCTTCATTTACTTTGCGCCTGACGTCGAGATTTTTCGATCGGTTCAGCGAGGATCTACTGTACTACCATGCTATACAGTTTCCATCGAATACTATGCGACTCACCGACGAGCAAGAGGCAAACGTTTGCGAGCGGATCATCGAGTTTCATCCCTCCCCCGTCGTCAATGCGTAGTTTTCACTTTTCACGATTCGCACGATAGAATCGTTTATTTTTCTAGAATCATTCGATCGATCATTTAGCCCGATAAGGAAAAAAATTTAGTGAATAGTACATTCGAACGCACTGTTGAAGAATATTAAAGGACAGACGAAACGAGCATTCGTTCCATTCGATTTTTTAGCGTTACTCAATCCGGAAGGTGATCTGAACAGTGGATTCGAACATTTTACTCACTGTCGTGTAATTAACACATTTGCGGCCAGCGATTCCTTTTGCATCTCGGTGCTGATCTCCACTTGATTAACTCTTAGCATTCAAACATTCCTGCACCATTATCCAGAATATTATTTACGTTATTAGATCATAGATACATCTTGGTGTCTAATCAATTGCTAAGCACTATATTAACAAAATGAAAAAAAAAAACAAATCGTATAGAATGGAATTACTCTTGCTAGGAAGAAATGTTTAATTTTCTAGTTAAAATAGCTACGAGTGCAAAGGGTTAAAATAGAGGAGAATATCGGTTACAAGAATTGCTCGAAAAATGTAGCTGCTTCTACTAAATGTCACTAAATGCATTTTTTAAGCAGTTCACCGAATAAACTATTTCACGTGTACTCTTGTAAATGTTCATATGTATACATATGTAATTTGCAAGAAATCGTTTTGAGCGAGGTAACGCGTCGCTTATTTACTCGAACAATGACATATCTCGTTTTTTTATACAATTGGATAAGCATATAAATGTGCACGAATCTTTTTAATATGTTTTAAAAAATTATAACAAATTTCCAAGACTCGCATTCGTTCTTTGTAGAGTCGTTATTTCTGATTTGTCATTGTTGCAGCAAGTGGGCTTAAAACTGTAAAAGGTACCCAAAGGTATTTCGTTAATTTTGTCCATAGTAACATTATTCATTCGGAATAATTTACCATGAAAATATGCGTATATGTACAACCAGTTTTCATTTATGTCGCGCTTGTGCATCAATGGCTGCGAACGTGTTAAGATCACTTTCTTCGTGTAAAGCTGTATTCTTTTGAATAAGCTGATCATTCGTCTGACGAGATCAATGCAATTCCTCTGACGATCTTGTTTTTATTTTCTACTTATCATTAATTTACGCGAAATGCTCGTTGACCGAGCAGTGAAAAATTTAACAGAAACCCGATTTAAAGATCAAGACGAATTTCATCGATCTCGATAGCGTGTGTTGTGTGTTATCGTATCGATCAGCTCAAAGGAACGCAGCAGTGATAATGTTAAAATTTCACAAAATATTTTTTATAAACTTATTCTTTTCAACATTTGCTCGATATTAACATATCGCTGTTATATTAATTAAAGATATATTTATACGATTTTCTTTAAGCAAAATAAAACCTAAAATATTAAACACATACAATATTTGAAATATTTATTTCGCCAAATAATGCCCATCTTTGCAAGAACACATTACCGGACTTGGTAAAAATGACAAAACTCGTCGATCCGAGATCGAGCTGGTAAGAAGCGCATCCGGATTATAATCGAGTAACCGGAATGCATGTAAGAGCCTTTTCCGATGTGAACGTTTATCGATACCGCGATCTGATAATGATATAAAAGAAATTAAATCTTTTTTAATAACCATGTATGTAGTCTCTACTATCAAGGTTGCACAACCATGGAATTTGCGTTTTTACGTCTTTTGCGAATCTTTTTTTTCTTATCGGATACATGTTTCGCAGATCTTGATATGGATCTCATCGAGAGATAGAATTGTATGTAAAATAGTTCCACTCGTAATATTTATATTCACAGCGTGCGGTACAGGGCGTGCAGTTAATTGTACGTTCGACTAAGTACTCATATATCTGCATGAAGATGCGTATACACATACACATATACATATATGCACATGAGAAATCTTGTTATAATTAGAATAAACGGTGGACCGTGGACCTTCGATCGAAACGAAACACTTGCGAGGATTCTTCTGCTGGGCAACTTCTGGTTTCGTAACGAGCTTGCGTTCATAGATACGGCACTTCGTTATCGGTTTCTCTGCTAAATAGAAAACAGAGTATTCGAAAGAGTTATGGAACATTTTAACACCCTTAGCACTCGAATGGCGACTGCGAGGCAGTCTGACTGTTAACGGCTAAAAATTACAAGTTCAATCGCGTTTCTTCGGTACTCTATAAATAAATATAGATTCATATTTTAAAAACTTAGCCTTAGTTCTTGCACACGTATTTTACATATATGTGTCTAAAGTGTAAACAACACTTAAAAAAGAAAGTCTCTTTCTTCCAGATGATATCGTGATTCGTGATTACAGCATCGTGACTAGGAAAGACATGTAGCTGAAGGATATCTTTAATACCTAGAAAGAAGAAAAGCGAACAAATGAAACATACGATGGGAGAGAAATAGTTGATAGAATGGTGGAAGGGGTGCGACTTACGTTACCGAACGTCAGATAACTCATTGGAAACAATTTTCCCGCGGAAACGAAAAGCGGCGTCTTCGATCTGGCCATAACCAGAATCAAACTCTTCGCTTCGTTCGACTTCAAATTTAACCATCCGCATTCGTAGGTGGCGTCATATATACCTTCGGACTTTGAACGTAACATTCATAATTGCCAGCGACGCGACGCGTTACGAGCCGAATACACGCGCCGAAAAACAAACTGTTTACTTACTTTGTTTAACAACGTTTGCCCGGTGATAAAGTAAAAGAACATTTGGATGAAATTCGTGGTAATTAGTAACGCCAGATATAATACTCGCGTCAGGGAGAATCCGTCTTTCTTGGCGAACAACTGGAAAATTCGAGCCAGTCTAATTATCAAGTTCCGGAATGTTTGTAAACGCTTTTAAATAACCAGAATCTTTTCAATAATATATAATCATTTATATACAGTCTTGTGCAGTCGTCAGAAATAAAGGAGATATTTACTAATTGTAAATATACATAACCTAAATATTATTTAGGTGGACTACTCTGTATTTACACTGGTTAGGCGAAGCGTTCAACATCTCTGTAAACAATTGTATTTACTTACGGAAAATATGCTCGTCAAACACGTGCAAGTGATCGCTGCGAACATTAGTAACATTGTAAGCATGATCACCGAAAACGTACTTTCGATCATTTTCACCATTCTAGATGAAAGAGAAAGGATGTATCGAGTGTTTCTTGAAAGAATACACCGAGTTTTTCGTTGAAAAATACCTGATGAGTCGCACGTGATCCGACACGATCGACGCCAAAGCTTGGCTAAAGTCTTCGAATTTCCTTTCACTGGCAATTCGGGATCGAAGATTCTCTACTTGGCCGCAAATATGGAAAAATATAGTGCCAAAGAACATATTGATGCCGTTGTAAGCCAGCAAGGTTAATATCATCACGAAAAATTGACCCAAGTATATTATTTCATAGTAAGGACTTCGGTTGACATCGTAGACATAGTAAGTCGGAAATGGGAATACGTCCATTCCGTCAGTTGTATGTCGAATGTATATGCCAAATTTCGGCAGTATCACTACCATTAGTACCGCGATACCTGCGAGTATGAAACCTACTACGGCAACGATTCGAGCGATTTGCGCGTACCGGTACATAATGTTCTTCTCCTCGTCCGTTTTCGGTTTTTCCCAATCGTCCGCCATAACGTTTAGAATCTTCAACATCACTTTGAAAACAAAAACAAAGAGAAACACAGAAATTGATATTATGTACTTAGCTAACAACGTCGGGAACGCGCAATTAGCTTTAAACAAAACGTTGTTTCATACGAATATAGTATTTTCCAAAATTACATAAATAGCTCGGCACCGGAAACTTCCGGGATGACTCGATAATTCGTTGACCACGTAACTACCAATTACACCATTATCGTCGCTATTGTTCAACTTCAAATATCAACTTTGTATGCATGCATATACATATACATTTACATATACATATACATATACATATACATATACATGTACATATATAGACATACATATACATTTATAGATATATACATATACGTATATAGATACATATATACAAAGGTGGTTCGGAACCCACCATAAAAACAGTAGGTCCCGCTGGAATTGCTTGCAATTAGGCGATAGGTGAAATTGGAAAGAGAAGGAGAGTGGTGTATAGACTTGAAACCCTGAGGGGACCAAGTATCTATCTATCTATATACATATATATATATACATATATCTATAGATATATACATATACATATATACATATACATATACATATATAGATACGTGTATGTTGAATCGGCAAGCTTACCGCTCCGTTTTCCGTGAATGATAAGGATTTTCGGTATCAATGTGAGAACCGTGAGATGGTACGCGGCATCGTCTATGAACGCTTTCAATTCGTTTTGTTTGAGCAACAATAGCACACCAGGAATTACCACGAAACCACTCGTTATCAACAGGATCGTCATTACGCAGAGATTCTCTAGCAATTTTCTTTTGCCGTGAGACTCTCGAGGCCACAGGCAAATCAGCCTCAGGCAATTACGATTAATATCGACAGCCCAGTCGTAATCTGATGGCAATAAAAAAAATAGATAATTCAGATCTATTCGAGTGAAAAAAATATTGCTATCAGCGCAATGCAAACTGCACCTGCTTGCCGAGCGTGCGTCGTCAATTTCGAAGCAACCATTTTTAAACTAATATGTACGTAGAACTTCGCCGCGTCGCTAAGTTCTCTTTCGAAGAACTGTTAAGTACAAGTTGCTATTCAACTGTGAGAATGCCAAAGCGAGGGGTTGCAAACAAAATGTGAACGACACTGTTCAATATTTCAGCTTGCAACATCGTGTGCAGTTGCGATTATTCAATTTTTCAGTGGGCCGTATCATTCCTGTCGAGTAATTGCTGCGAACCGTTTAGCCGATTAAACTTTTCGAACAGGAGGATAAAAACGGTTCTCTTCTGCGGTGTACGTACATATTTAATATGTTCGTACAACGGTTGGCCGAGGAGATTGAGCGCAACCATACTTTCCCCCATTTCGAACAAGTTACTCGCAGCATTCTTATAGAGTTGCACTTCTTTTCCGATAATGTGTTTGAAAAATTCCTACTGGGCTTGTTAGTCTCAAGAAAATTCTTCAAAACTGTATATTTATTTATTTGGGTCGTATACAATTTTTCTCAGAGTATGTACGTGCTGAAATAACGAAATTTATTGACACATTTCAAATCCAAAAAAGTATGTGGCTGTGTAAATTTTAATAGTTGTAAAGTAAAAAGTATTTGAGTGGCAGTGGTAGGTTTAGCGTTCAAACGTTTTCGGTTTTGTTTTCTCATAAAAGACAATCTTAAAAATTAAAGATGAAGAATTAAAGAAGAATTAATGTTCGAGCGTCGATGTCGTTTCCAAAAAGAATTCGTTTGACGGATCGAAAGGATTAATGAATAGGTCGTGTTTTAAGTTGACGACGCGCGACGATCATAGTAAAAATAATGGTGATCGTTCGAGTGTAATTTTCTACGGTACAGTGATTTGAAATTGTTAAATCTTTCCGTTCCCGAAGCACGATCGATAATTCGCTTTCTCTCGACACAGTTTTCCGTGCGTTGTGTTCATTGTAGTAATCTCATTGCAGGTGCTAGCTCACGCACATTTAAGTAAATTGTCATGAGCCAAATGCCAAGAAAGATTCGTAAGCTCTCCGCGCGGAGCGCCGGTGTGTAAACGGCCTGTCGGAGTCGGATGGTCGGAAGGCTAAATGTCGTATTTACCTATTTTACCAACGAGATTTTCATATGTTTCGTCACTATATTCGGCCAGCCGTATTTCTGAATCGGTGTGAGATTACGGGAACAGATTGAGACCTGGACAAACGTAACCAACGTTTCAAAGAAACTACTTTTAAGGCGGTCGCATCACGTACTGGTAGGCGTTCCTGTCATTTTGCTTCCCTCCGTCTGTATTAATTTCTCGAAATTTTCGACAACAATGCGCGTCCCAGCTTCCACCCCGAAACAATCAAATCCAAGTTTCCGATATGTTCGTACAGTATGCGTTCCATAATTTCAAAGTATTCTTCGAAATTGAAACGGTTACGAAAACTGACATATTCGATCGAATTTCTTTTTATTGAAAACACTCAATTAACGTATACAAACGTGTCGCTTACACAATTGCGGTAGAGTAGCGTTACGCGTAATTAAGATAGCATGCTGTTTGTATATATTACTGTGTTGCATCGACGTTGTTTACAGCAGGAGGGGCGATGTTCGCCAAAAAGAAAAAGAAACCGCAGATATCCACTCCCACAAATTTTGAGCATCGTGTGCATACCGGCTTTGACAAGCGAGAAGGGAAGTTTATCGGACTACCGTTGCAATGGGCCTCTATCGTTGGAAACAATCAAATTTTAAAGTCCACCAACCGTCCGTTACCATTGGTGGACCCCAGCGAAATAACGCCCACGGAGATTCTCGATTTGAAGACAATCGTTCGAGGGCACAACGATCTTAAAGCAAGGATATCGTTCACCGATAAAACTACTGAAAATGGACTGCCTAAGACTAGCACGGTCGCTAGATCGAATTCCCTTCGTTCTTCCAGTCCGCCCAGACTCAGAAGAGATTACAGGTAATTCTTTCTCTACATGGAATCTCCAACTTTGATTACGCTCCTCTTCATGTTTTCGCAGGCATAATAGTAATCTACCACCTTCCGTACCGGAAGGTCAAGAAGTACCGCCTAATGCCAATCAAATACAAGGCTACGCTAATTTTGGAAAGCAACATAATTACGTCGATAAGCTACGTCAAAATTCACCCAGTGTCGCGACTGGATTAAATCCTAATGTACAAAATATGATTCCGAATCTTCAGAATCTGAATCCAAATATGCAGTCGTCCCCTAATTTGACTCAGACTGGATTAAACCCTCCAAATCTATCCTTAAACTTCCAAAATTTGAGTCCTATCGTGAACACGCAGAGTCCGGTGTCGAATCCGAGCACTCCACAACTCGTAGAACCTGATTTCCATAGACTTAACTCTCAAATGACGATGTCTGGTCAATACAATGGGAACATTCCGGTAAGCAATTGCCAACTATTTTTCGAATATTTCTAGAGAATTTTCGAATAACTACAAGTTGAATTTTTTGTCGAATAGGTGTCGAGTACCGAGTCATCCGCGAGGGATCAACAGGCAGCTCAGAACGTTATTCTGCATAAGATACAACCTAAGATATCGCCAGTAGGATCTATAGCTTCTCAAAGGCCGCTAAGCCAATTAAGTTCGCATAACATCAATAAGTATTCGCAAGCGTATAGTATGCAAGACAACTCGTCGATGCTGCAATCCCAAATGAAGAAGCCCATCGAGGTGTCTCAATCGATGCACAACTTGTCCAAGCCAAACGTGCCGTCCTCCGGAAGCAGTTCGACACCGGATCAAAATCAGAACATGAAGAGCGCCTTATCCTCGGGTAACTTGGCGGTTGGTTCGAGTTCGAGCGCGTCCACCAAACAAACCGCGGCCGAACAGAGGCTCACGCACGAACAGTTTCGAGCAGCTTTGCAGATGGTGGTAAGCAAAAGGGAAATGAGCGTGTACAGATACGAGTTCATCCGAGAGTGAGTATTCGTCGTTGTACAATGTACACGGTATCGAAACTCTTGGATGGACGCGTACCTTGAGATCACCGGTAAATTTCAGCTACATACGCTAAACGAATGTCTCTAGGTAAGCCGAGGCGATCCAAGAGAAAATTTGGAAAATTTCTTGAAGATCGGCGAAGGTAGTACCGGAACGGTGTGCATAGCGACAGAGAAAAACACGAACCGGCAAGTGGCGGTGAAGAAGATGGACTTGAGGAAACAGCAGAGGCGGGAATTGCTGTTCAACGAAGTGGTTATAATGAGAGATTATCATCATCCAAATATTGTCGAAATGTACGATAGTTTCTTGGTGGACGACGAACTATGGGTCGTGATGGAGTACCTCGAGGGAGGAGCTCTCACAGATATCGTGACGCATTCCCGTATGGATGAGAGCCAGATAGCTACCGTATGCTCCCAGTGCCTTAAACCGCTTGCGTATCTGCACTCTCAAGGTGTCATTCACAGGGACATCAAATCCGACTCCATATTGCTTACGGCCGATGGTAGGGTAAAGCTATCCGATTTCGGATTTTGCGCTCAAGTGTCGCAAGAATTGCCTAGGCGAAAATCCCTCGTGGGAACGCCATATTGGATGAGCCCTGAGGTTATTTCTAGGTGCGGCACAGTTCTCGAATACTATTTATTTGTTTTCTTCGTACATTCGTTTAGAAGTTACATGGGAGTATTCTGCGTTCCAGGTTACCGTACGGACCCGAGGTTGACATTTGGTCATTAGGTATAATGATCATCGAGATGGTCGACGGAGAGCCACCCTTCTTCAACGAACCTCCCCTACAAGCTATGCGACGTATCAGAGACATGCCTCCGCCGAAATTAAAAAATTCTCATAAGGTAAGTTTCAAGTTCGTTAAACGGGTAGGGTTGATAATTTTCAGGATTGATGATGCAGCGGTTAGTTTCAAGGCGAACGACGCGGAAGAAAGAAACTCTCGATCTTTTTACGTACCGAGTAAATAGGCGTGGTTTCGTGACTCTCGATTTCGACAGGGCAACGTCCCATAGGGAAAATTCGAGAGGATAATTGGTTAAATTGATTCTTGTTTACAGGTTAGTCCACGACTTCAAGGCTTTCTCGAAAGAATGCTTGTCCGTGACCCAGCGCAGAGAGCTACGGCAACGGAATTATTACAACATCCGTTCCTCAGACAAGCTCAAAGTCCGAGTATCTTGATTCCGTTAATGAGGGGTTCCAGGCACACAAATTGTTGACAAGTCGATGGACAAAAGCACGAGTGTGGTAACTGATTTATTAATACAGATGTCGGTCTGTAAGTAACCAGTAACCGTATCGACGGCCATGCGTTCAATGTTTCTCGTTACATACTAAACTGTAGAATAACGCTCACCGAGGTCTACTCGCCAGTTTATCGAGCTTCCCCGACACAATTCTGGTTATTAAAAGATGCCCGAGACACGAAGCGTCACACGTCCATCACGTTCGATTCTACTTTCATCGAAAAGTCTGTCATTTACTGCTGCTGTTTGCTGTTAGGAGCTAACACGAGGAGAGGAGAGCGAGATGTGTGCACTATCGTTTAACAGCACTGCTGCGTATAATAAGCAAAGTGTAGAAGAACATTCGAGTGGCCTTTTGTTAGATAATCTTACATTCCAATGGGGCCTTACCTTAAAAGCGTTATGTTAGTAATTTACGGATGTCTGTGTTGCCTGTGATGGACACTGCCGTCACGAAGAAGTATTTTTATATCGAGTTATTTAACAAAAAGAATAATATTGTACCACGAAGTGCCTTCGTAATGAGCAAGCACCGTTTCACCTTTCGTTTCAAGCGTGTTACTTAAACTTGATAACAGTTCTTTTTACTGTTCCTCATTTATTCGTCACCTCATTTTAATCAGTCCCGCGATAACATCTTCGCGAACGCTGCTGTTACGCTTGTACTTAAGGTAACAATCAACAATCGAATACGTCGAATAGTCATATGTATTTAATTCGAAAGCGAGCAACGCGAATTTCGAGCATCGAAACATAAATGTCGACAATCCACCTTTTGCTTCTTCTTTTTTCAATTAGTGCTAACGGTTTAATTTATTTGACTTTTACAAAACGGAAATTGCTGTAAACGTACGGAAGCTCGCTCGACTTCTAGAGACTGATGCATTTCCGGTAATCAAGTATTGCGATGAAGCGATTGATATTACTGAAAGTATTTTAAATGTATCGATTTTCTCGTTTTTTTAACAATTCGATATACCTAGCATTATTATTACCGAACAAAAGAGAATTTTAACTCTTAGCACTCGACCGGCGACTCGGAAGCATCATTAAAAATTAGATTACTAAACATTTAAATATCGTATAAGGTATCTTATATCATCTTCGCATCCATGAAATGAAAAACTCAATCCATATGCGTAGAATGGAATTATTCTAGATCGGAAGAAATGTATAATTTTCGAGTTAAAACAGCTGCGAGTGCATAGGGTAGAGTTTGAAAATATGCTAGACAACCGAGCGCCGTTACAGAATTCCGAGCGGAACTTACGAATTTGGTCGGTCGAGGTGTGCATTCGATTTGAATAAATATCCAGACGATGGTACGATAAACCAGCGATAGAATTTCATACGACAAAATGATTCGTCCGTCTTAGGAACGTCTTAGACCGAATCGTAATCGTTTAGAATGCCATTTATTTAAATCAGGTAAGACGTAAAAATAAGACGGGTGAAAGCCATCGTTCAATTAAGCGATTACAGTTACGTAAGGTACAGTTAACAATAGAATATTTACAAAGTGTAGATATTACTAAATACCGTCTGAAAGCTATGTAAATGTTATAATAACTCATGTAGATACAACTGACCAAGCAACTCTCATTTCAACGGATAAAACAGTCAGTTGTACGAAAGAAACAACGTACAAAGAAATTGTTGTATTTTCGTTTAGGCGGATAGCAGATGGAAAATGCGCTGCTGTACGAGTAAACGCAAGAAGAGAAAAAAAACGTGGTAAAAAGGATACGGTAGAATTTCAAACTGAGCAGTAACATGGAAACGTATAATAGGAAAATAGAAGAAATGTTTACTATGAAAGTCTCTTGTTTGTTATGTAGATACAGTATTTCATTGAAAATCAATTAAGGTTCTGCGCAGATCCATCAACAACAATTAAACGGTTTTAATACGATATGCTGCCGAAAAAGAAGAAAAATAACAACTGTAAAACGTCGACTGTTCAGAACGGAGATTTTCAGTGAGTTACTGTTAACTCATTTGTTAAAATACAAGTTGAATATACATTAAAGAATGCAAAGTATACAAAGATGTTTCCATTTCCAAATAATCGCGTATGGGAAACAGGAAGAGTTGTTATTTAACAGAATCACAAATATTAGGTGGGTTGTGTAGACTGCGCAGCAGCACGTGGTAGCGCGAGATACAAGATGCAGTGCGCGTATCTACTTCGTTTTGTTTTGCTGTATTTACATAGCCTTGCTATCGATAAGCAGCAGTGTTTTTGTCATACAACATTCATGCGACGAATGTATTACAAATTACCGATTACATTCGAATCACGATAGAGTCACGTTGAAGGATTGGCCTCGACATTCGTAATAACTGTCATAACATTTACAGAATGTTTCACTGAATTGCGCGTTTGAATATTTTACGAGGTATTACGGGTTAACTGGTTTTAAGTTTGCGAGGAAATCGTGTGCAACCGAATCCGAAAAATATAGCAATCCTAATAAGATAGCGAGCAATTTTTAGGGCAGGCGCAAATAGAACTAGACGTTTATTTATTTTCTTTGGGACGCGCGACAGGAATAACATTCCAATCACAGAAATATACGATAAGAGAAAAAAGTATATCTCCTACTTGTTTTGGTCAAGTCAATTCGAACCGTTTTTTAAGCCATTATTACACAAGACGGGCAAACCAAAAACAAAAGTTAGCAGACTGTGACCGTCTCTTTTCAGTGTACACAAAAGATTGCTAAATAAGGGTTTAGTTGCTAAGCAGTTATCGTATCGAATCGGAACAGCCGGAAATATTTGTGTTTCCTGCGAGGTGATGCAAGAATCATCGACATCGGTCGAAACGTTTAAACAATCCAGAAAAAAGAGATACAAAATCGGTAGAGTTCGCGAGCACAGTACGGTGGCACTTTACTCTCGACGATGATTCTATTAAAAATATAATTAGCCGTCGAAGAGACGCTTAAACGTTAAAATGCTGATGAAACGTCGTCAAAGAAGTTGTAAGGATCGAGTGAATCGTTCAGGACCGTTTCAGCCGGCGTGGCGCGACGTGAATGGCGCAATCGGAGATACGAATTTGCAGGCTAGAATTCGGATCGAAATAATACTGCAATACCATTATCTGATTGGTAAAATGTGACGAGCCTCCGTTTGACCGGATCGACCTTCTCGTTATGCTCGAGCATCGGCGCCACTGACGTCTCCCGACAATTTACCGAGTTAATCGTGGTGTTCTTCTTAATCGCATCATGCAGGAAACGAACGCAACGGCGCGGCGGTTAACTTGGAAGAAGAATAAAAAACACGGATCGTCTCGAAAGAAGACGGCGCAGCATCCGATGGAATTTTTCTTGACGTATGTGTTACGCGACGTTTGTCGAAGCGTTCGATTGAATATTAAAGGAAACGCATTCCCAAAGAGTGGCAACCGTTCCGAGTATGCGCGGCTTCGAAGGTGATAGGAAAAAACCGAGCGGTGCTAGTGTTTGAAATGCATGCACAGCCACACAGACACACACAAAAATATATCGGTGCGTGAATGCGTGTGAAGCTGCATGTCGCGCCAACTCGCCTCTGCGTTCCTGCTCGTCTGCACGTATCCGTTCCGAAATGCGTGCACGCATCACACCATAAATTCCTGTAGGTTTCTAACGTAACGAATTCCTGCGTGTTATCGCGACTAGAAATTACGCGACGAACGGCTACGGATGTCGAAGACGTAGACTAAATGTACCTATAACTGCGGGTGTGTACACATTACCGCGGTATTTTTCAGATCGATGAGACTCGAACACGTAAAAATGGATATTTTGTCGGAATCGTCAATGTGCGTTGTTTATTTTAAATCCTCAGTATTACGGACATTCGAGTTATGGAGGAGGAGCTCATTACTGCGGCACAAAAGTAGCCAGAAATGTCCCTAATACTGCGGTGTGAATTGCAATTACAATAAGGATCGTGCGTTCTTTATTTTAAATCCTCAGTATTACGGACATTCGAGTTATGGAGGAGGAGCTCATTACTGCGGCACAAAAGTAGCCAGAAATGTCCGTAATACTGCGGTATGAATTGCAATTACAATAAGAAACAATAAGGTTTTCAAGTTCTCAAGTTGGATGCCAATTCGACACACGTAGTCCGAGGAAGGAAATAATTCCGTAGATCGATACATCGTGCTGCAGCATTAGAAACGTGCAATTAACGGCTCGAAAGAAAAACTCGATTAAGTCGCATAGAACGAACAGAGCCGAATCGACAAAAACAGTATAGCAGCAAGGAGGTATGAATGCAGGACATACAGTGTGCAGAAAGATTCTCCGATTAAGTGTTCTGGCACAGCCAATGGAGAGCCGGCTACGCGGAGGCTCGGCTCGGCTCGAGTCGACCTCGACTCGTGGCACGTTCGCCTTTCAAGAAAAGCGTGACGAACAAATTTGCATGACGGTTGCGTCATTCTGTATCAACGGCTAACTGTTATTTTCGTTTCTACTGGTGTACGCACGCACACGCACACGCAGTTACGATTTTCGTCGAAACACGTGAGTCGGATTTAAGCCCCACCATTTCGGCCGGCGGCGGGGCGCTGTCGTATTGATTTGAGAAACGAACGCAATCGCGTATTGTACCTTGCTTCATCTTCTCTGACGCGGCAGTTTTTACAAGTTCGCCAGTTTCCTTTCTCCGGCTGGCATACTGTCGGTCACGAAAATATTCGGACACGGTATATTTTCGTTTCTAAGCTGACGTTGAACTCTGTTCGAGTACAGTTCGGTACAGTGTAAATGACGTATTCCTAAAGAGGAAAGGAGCTCGTTTCTTAATAAGAAATATCAATGTAATCGTTGAATACATAGTTTATACGGTGTAAAATAATTAATTAGTTATCGATCGTAATTTATCTTTAAGATATTATGAATTTTTATTCTCGGCATATTCCTACAAAATAGCTATTTGTTGTGTAGAAAAATGATCGAACCATTGCGCTGAGAATAAAAATTTATTATACGGTGTACTTGAACAGAATTCAACTCAAGTTTCTACATAACTGCATACATCCATTCGAAACAGCCCGCTTAGAATCGAAAATTATACAGGGTGTCCCAAAATTCGTTTAGTTCCGGGAAATGGGAGGTTCCTTGGGTCATTTGAAGCGACATTTTCCTTTACAAAAATGGCGCCGGCGGCTTTGTTTAGGACTTATTAACGAAAAACACGGACCAATCGGAGCGCGGCTACAGCGGATCGATTCTGGCTCGGCCAATGGTGCCGCCACGCTAAGCGGGACCTGTCGCTGCGTGGGACTCCGTTCGCTGTAGCAGCGCTCCGATTGGTCCGTGTTTTTCGTTAATAACTCCTAAACAAAGCCGCCGGCGCCATTTTTGTAAAGGAAAATGTCACTTCAAATGACCCAAGGAACCTCCCATTTCCGGGAAGTACGCGAATTTTAGGACACCTTGTATCATGGCCCAATAGAATTTTCGTATCCGACTGTACATGCATATGCGTACGCGTTAATAAGTTGCCAGGTTTTACTGACGAGGCAATTACCGGTTATTTATGCATGTACATACAGTAAATGCACGAAGCTTAGCAACACAGGAACGTTCCAACGAATTTCAATGTGGCTGGAACGTACGTTCCGCAGCGACCGTGTAGTCGTCGAACTCAATGGAACTCGGAAACTCAGGTGGAGTTTCGAAATCGGCAACGCGATTTAGTTGCCGTCTTATCCGTATGTTGAGACGCTTATCTAAGGCGGGTCTGGGTAATTTCCGTAATTGTTCATTACTCCATGAGCTAAGTACGTCAGGAGCTTATAATCTGTTTCAAGGTGTGTATCGCGACTGGAAGTTTTGCAATGTAGGTTTTAGCAACTTTTCAACGGACTGGGACGAGAAGATAATCGTATCGGTTGAACGATCACCGGAGATCGTTATCAGAAACGGTTAAGCAATCTCTACGTCAAGAGATTCTCTTCGACATGCAAAAATACCGATGGCATTATGTCGTCGCAACGAGCTATCGTCGGGAACAGTCTCGCGGATTTTTATTGTAATCGATCGATCGACCGTTTGCGAATTTGATCCAAAGTCCAAGCGCCGGAGTGGCATCAATAACAAGTTAACGTCCAGAAAATCCCCCGTTAATAACCGTCTGCGACCTTTCGCAGATGGATTTCGATCTGCCGGTTGATTTTTCGTCAGCGGACACACCCATTCCGATAAACGGTCCGATTAGCGTCGCAACAAACGCAGCCGTGTAACGGTCTAACGCAATCGATGCGTTATCTAGTAGGGCTGCGGGATAAGCTCCCTTGTTGCGAGAAAGGTTTTCTTGTCACATAAAAAGGTTGCGAAACACAACTCTTTAGTATTTCGATAATAGAAATTAATTTAGCACATTAATTAAGCATACCCAAACGTGTCGATTCGGATTGGAATCTGATTGCTGGAGGCCACGTTTTGCTATTCAAATGTTTAATAATTCTCGGGCAAAAAGAAAGGTGGTGTTTCGTCCTAGACCCGCTAGAGGACTCATCAGCAAGGCTATCTTCAGTATTTCCTCTGCGATTCCGACAACTTGGAATTTCTCTAAAAACTCTTGTCGCGTAGCAAATTATTGTTAACTTCTCGGAACAGTTGTAATAAAAAGAAATTATGGTCTAGAATATATCCGAATAATGTACTGACCGTGGGAGTCGCTGTAAATATTAGGACAAACGGAGAAACGGACTGTTGGGAGATGATCCGCTCGGTTACCAGGACGTAGACGAAATTCAAAGAGAAGGAAGAAGGAAGGAGCAGGAGGGCGAAGAGGAGGAGAAGTATACCGGTGGAGAATCCGAAGACAGGGTGCCCCTGGCGGAGTGCGGGGAAGAAGGGGGAGTTGTGCGAAGAAGGGGGCATTAGACGCGGGCCCGGAAAGGTGGAGGGTAAGTGGATAGAGCCGAGAGAAAGAGGATGGGGAGAAGGGAAGAGGTGCGGCGGCGGCAAGTTGCGAGGTCATAAATACTCGGAGGCAAAGTTGTACCCTTCTACGACGGGATTGGTCGAGCCTCCGGTCGAGCCTCCGATGACGACACGTAACGCTGCGCCGCGTCCCGCAGGCACGACAGAAAAGCGGGGATACGACCGACGCACCGTGGAAAAAGGAACGAATCAGCCGAAAGAGACAGGCTATGTCGGTAACAACGCGGGAGCGACGGAGACGAGAGACAGCCGACGGGCGAACAGCGAACGGCGAACAGCGAACGGCGAACAGAGAGAAGAAGAAAGGAGCGACCTTCGAGCGTTCGGACCGCGATTACGTGCCCGTCGCGCGTCGCGTGCCTCGCCGAGGCTCACCTGTGGCTCGAATCCGACATCGTTTAAAGTTTCAAGAATTTTACGAACCGACGCAACGTCACCGGCCATTGTTACGAATGCAAATTGAATTGGACGATATCGGTCGACGATCGCGCGATTCCTCGCCGATCGCGGCCGGCCGGAATGCACTTTGCGCTTTGGGATTACCGGCTACGATCGTGCGTCTCGCAACAGACAGCTGAAGATCGAGGAAATCAAGCCAACGCCGCGCAACTCTGAAAAGGAGATTAACCCTTTGCACTCGGAGCTATTTAAATTGTAAAATTAAACATTTCTTCCGATCTAGAATATTTTCATAGCTTACGATATTTAAAATTGTATGGATATGAGATTGGTAGAATACCTTATACGGTACCTAAATGTTTAGTAATTGATTAGATACCAATATATTAAATCCTTTGCACTGTGCGAGCTATTTTAATTGGAAAGTTAAGCATTTCTTCCGATCTAGAATATTTCCATTCCCTATGATTTTTGAAATTTTATGGATATGACATTGGTATAATATCTCGTACAATACCTAGATGTTTAATAATAATTGATTACGTATCGATATATCAACCCTTTGTACTCGGAGATATTTTAACTGGAAAATTAAACAGTTCCTCCAAGCTAGAGTATTTCCGTTTCCTACAATTTTTGAAATTTTATGCATATGAAGTTGGTACAATAGCTCGTACAATACTTAAATGTTTAATAATTGATTAGATACCGATATATTTAATAATGTAAAAAATATTTCCACGAATGGTACAGCAATTTGTAGTGGCGCCTGAGAGAGACAGCCGAGTGCAAAAGGTTAACCCTTCGCCGATTTCTGAGGTAATCGTTAATCGTTACCGTTCTATAGTCTGCCAGGTCGACAGTCGACCGTCTTCTCGGGAAGGCTGAAATAAAGCACATTCATCCGACGCCGTGAGATATCAATGAAAATTTCTGTTTATTATTGCAGTCTCGCGTTCACTGTGGCGGATAAATATTCACCAGACGACAAATCATATGTCATTTCGAGCTGAGATCTATGCAGCACGGATCGCTGCCTGTTGTCTCCAGAGAAGATGTACCCGAAATATCCGCACAGTCATAGAACGTCTGTCTGTCTCGCTCCTTTTCCTAGAAGCGTGTATGTATTAGGAGGTGGAACAGATAGGACGACGATATTTCCGATGTGCTTCTTCGAACACCGAGTTTATCGCGAGCGTGATTACTCAACGCCGGTAGGCGATGATCGAGGGAAAATGTTGAGGAATGGAGCTTGTTCCGAGGAAAACGGACTTTCTTTTGCCGGTAATGATCGTGGAAGGCGACACGCGTTAGCGCTCCGTTCGAAATCGAGGTTGAACGGAACCTCGCTTCGAACGCCTGCCGCGATGGATCGAGGATACAGACTTCACAGACGCGCCGGGTTCGACAATACCCAGAATTCTACTTAGGGCGAACGAAAGAAAAGACAGTGGGCTCGAGAGAAGGGAGGGGAGGAAAAGGAACGAGGAGGGAGGGAAGGGCGTGAGAAGGGAAAGCAGGGTGGCGCGAGGATGCTTTGGAAAAGGAGAGGAAGCCGTCACGTCAGGGTAACGTCCCCGGGATTATTTTCCCATCCGTTGAATGGACCATTCCTGCTGACACAAGGGGCAACGATTACTCTGCTTCACCCAGAGAGACATGCAGCAGTAGTGGAAAGAATGGTTGCACTCTCCCCAAACGACCACGCAGTCCTGTTGCCGGCCGTAGAAGTCCTTCTTGCTCTCCGCCTGGCACCGCAGACACGCGTCTGAAAATGAAAAACGGATAAACTTTAAAAAAATTTTTTTTTAATAATGCATTGTCATTCAGTTCTAAGCCATGTATTTAATTTCAAGTCTCTAGTCCATCAGGACGTTAGTTTAAAATCAATTGCAAAATTTTCCACCGAAAAGACAAACAGACAGACAAACAAATAAGGAAGCGAGCTAATAAAAACGTGATAAAAACGAAGCTCAGTTTCAGACAGTTTCGTTTAGTCGCTAATTCCTAAGCTAAACATGTCCGATACACGACGCATCTTTATTATCGGAATTTATTATTTGAACTTTAGGGTCTGCAACCCCCTAAACACGTTCGTTTATTGCATTCCTATCGAGGATCTTATTCTCGTTAAATTTCGTTCGAGCAAATCGCGCGTAAATTTTCGATGACCGTATACACTTGGAGCCTGAGTAGACTTTTCCATGTTGCCAGCGAAACGAGACACCGTTCGGAAGCTTTCGATTTGTCATTACGCGAGCGTCATCGTCTCTGTCCGGTGGGCACCTTCTTTCTCGACACATTCCTGCAGCTTTGTCCGATCGGAACAAGCAACACCGGTTTGTCGGACAGAAGAATTCACTGGTTCGATATCGGTATGTTCGCAGATGATTCCTGATGAGACAAATCAGATTCGTATTGGGCTCGGAACTCTCGGATAACATCTCGAATTCGGAGGAATTCGAGACGATGAACGAAATGTTAGGGAGGGAGAAGATTGGGCGATCTCGGCAGATGGGAGACATAAAGATCGTTGGAGGACATGGTTTCGATTGACGACGATGACGACGATGACAACGAGAAAGAGAGAGACGAGGAAAAGGAAAGACAACGGCAAAGAAACAATTCCCCGGATTAATCGACGGCGATCGGCGTCGATCCCAGGGGTTGCTTCTACTTGACCCCTACCGGGGGATCGGAGCAAATGTGTCAGCCGTGCCCCCAAGTCTTGATTGGACGGGGCACCGGGCCAATTCGTTGAACGAGAAGCGACGACATCACGCAATGCGTCGATCGCGCGTACGCACGCGCCTTCTCGCAACTAGCTTGTATCGGACTCGAAACCGGCCACCGGCCACCGCACCGGCCGCGTTCTAGAGCATTCTTCGCTTCTTCCATTCCGTCCAATTCGTCGTCGTCGTCGGCTCCCTCCGCGGTACAGTATACATAGTGCTCGCGCAACGGGTCTGAACCGACATTTTCCACGCCTTGTGCATCGTCATTTTTCCAACGAACCCGGACAACAGCTTTCCGACAATTTTTCTAATGCATAATGAATTTTCTATTATTTACATATTTTCGACTGTACAACGTCACTCAATCAAGTCGAATAACTAAAAATTACAGAAGTTACAGTTAATTTTAATTCAATTAATATACTGAAAATTTAATTATAATACTTTACTATAAAATATATTCAATTTCTATATAATTTAAATATCTTATTATAAATTTACTAAATATATAAAATACCCTCAAATTTTATATAAATTTAATACTTTACTATAAAATATATTGAAATTATATATAATTTAAATATTCTATTATGAATTTACTAAATATATAAAATTCCCTCAAATTTTATATAAATTTAATACTTTACTATAAAATATATTCAAATTCTATATAATTTAAATATTTTAGTATGAATTTACTAAATAATAAAATCATTTCGAACAGGATCGTGTAAAGAGATTGGTAAGTCGGTCTATTTCTATGAACTGCACTCGTAGCAATCACAAACGCACGTGAAAAATCTCGACAGTCTACTGATATATTGAAAAGATATAAGGAAAAAGGACTTGGCTTGAAAAGTCTATTCTAAGATTATCTGCTACAGTCGTAGCATTTCTTTGAAGCACGACTTTTCTCTTCTAGTAGTTTCATTTTTTTATCTCGTCTGCCGACAAGATAAATACTGCCGAGTACCCGGCACTAAACGCTAGAGAAGGGTTGGAGTCGGAGTGGGGGGTCGAGCAAATTTCAAGCGGTTCCGATTTAGGGTTTAACCCTTTGCGCTCGAAGCTATACTAATTTGAAATTTCAGTGGTAGTAGTTACGAGATAGAAAATATGAAAGACTTTCGGTAATTTATCGAATAGCAATTTAATAATTTAACGAATATTTTGAATAATTAAGTAATAGGATATTACTAGAAACGATTCATATGATTGAACATCCGAGGATAAATCTTAGGCATGACCTAATAAAAATAAATAATTTATTTTTATAATTTAATTTTCTTAAATTTGAAAATTTTATTGAATGTTATTTAAATATTGAATTTATATTTCTCAAATATTGGATTCACATTTACTTTATATTTTTTAAATATCTAGTTTATATTCTCTGAATATGCAGCTTAAATTTCTTAAACATTCAATTTATATTTCTTGTATACGTATACAATATTCAGATCCAATATTTTCCTCATATGAAAAAATGTGGCTTAAAAAATATTTTTCCAATATTTGAAAAAAATATTTATGTAATATTTTTCTGCTACTAGGAATGGTTGAAGAATTATTAGTGGCGCCTCTTCGACCGACCGCTCGAGTGCAAAGGGTTAAACGAGCGCTAGGTTAAGAAGCGTTAGGAGGCGCTCTGGAAAAAATGGAGACTTTCTTTCTCGCTTCGTAACCATTCGCAGCTCGAAATTGACCGATATCCTTCACCGGGAAACAGGATTTATCGACGATCACGTAATTAGAAATAAATTCGAGTAGGGTCAATCGCGGTTGATTGCAGTACGGCGAATAATTTATTGGACGTACGTATCGCGATAATACCGCACCAATTTTACGGTCGGCCACTGCGTGAACGCTGATGAAATTGCGATAGCTATCATGTTGCGATAGTTATACAAGTCCAGGCTATCGACTACGGCTTTGCTCGACGGTGCGATCGCGCCGATACATTACGTGCATCGCTGATTTTCGGCCTTAAACGAGCCGTTTAACGCGAAACTGCCCGCAAGCCAGCTCTTCCCTTTGTTTCGAACACGCGTCGGTCGTCGGAAGTTTTTACAAGCCGAACTCCATTGTTTCTCGCGTTACCGTAGTTTATGGAAGTTTTACTGTATCACGGCCACGGTCGCGAGTCAATTCATCGGACGACAATGTTAAAAGTTTCGTCTCAGTTCATTTGCGAACTCGTTTCAGAGTAAATCCCAGCATTGTTCTCTCGAATTAGAGCCGTTCTTCTTTTATTGTGCCCACCTGTGTCTGTTCAAACAGCAGTTGCTCGAGTACGTAACTGCTCGGAAAATATTTAAATATTTCGTCAACGACGTCTCAAACACGTTCATTCTATGTCTGAACGGATTGCGACCTAAACCGAACGTCCCTAGTAGCACAAAATATTATGTACAAATTCATATAATATTGATAAGACATTCAATCTTGTCTTAATATTTAAATATACATACAATATTTATTTTATATTCAGTAACAAATATATCTTTTTAAATATGTAGGAAATATCTATTTCATATTACGAGAAAAATATTTTTTTCTAAATATAAAATGAATCTTTATTTAGCATTATAAATAGAATATTTTTTCCTAATGTACAGATAATATTTATTCCTTATTATAAAATAAATCTTTATGTAATATCAGAAATTATATAAAATTATATAATATAATATAAAAATGGAATATTCCCTCAAGCAGTGTACATAAAGTAATAGATATTCATAGTTTCTAATTTTTGTTATAACTTTTTCTTAAATTTAAAAATTTTATTGAATGTTATTTAAATATTAAATTTATATTTTTCAAATATTGGATTCACATTTACTTTATATTTTTTAAATATCTAGTTTATATTCTCTGAATATTTAGCTTATATTCTTTAAACATTCAATTTATATTTCTTGTACATACAATATTTTTCTCATATGAAAAAATGTGGCTTAAAAAATATTTTTACAATATTTGAAAAAAATATGTATCCAACATTTTTGTGCTACTAGGGGTGTTTAACTCGCCTGAGAGACGTTTTTGCGGCATCTGGACCAGCCTGGAACGAAAACAGTTCCTTCGGCATTTTTTTCAATGAATTTCGACCGTTCCGTATCGCAATTTTATCGCATAATTAATAGTATGATGTGGTGTAGCGCGTCTGTCATAGTGCCGCGTCGCCCCGCGCCGGTCGAGACAATGATAACGGTATCTACAGCTTGGTAATCTCGCACTCAACACCGGCGTGTAATTTCAAGTTGTAAAAAAAAAAGAAAAAGACCGGATGAGTGTATGCTGCACGATATCGACGTGACGCGCGTATTGTCTTTTGCGCTTCGGAGTTCTCTGATCGGAAGAATCCCTGGCTGGCAACCGATCATCGGAGAGAACTTTCGCGAAATCGCGTCCTCCGCGCGTCAGCGTGGCGCCCGCAGAATTTGATCCGAGTCTCGAAACTGCCAGGTAATTTTCCGCTAACGATTCGTTTCATCGATTAACCTCTATCGATCATCGTAGTTGACCGTGTTCCGTGATGTAACGATACGCGACAATTGCCGGGTAAACTCCGCGAGCGAAGGAGAACCGGAGCGAGAGGCGAGAAAGGAACGAACGGTCCACGGACGAGCGTGGTCTCGTTCGTTTGCTCGATCGCCGATCGTCTGGAAAGCGACGCGCGACGTTTCAGGGCCGAAATCCTATTTTTCTATAGGCAAACATTACACGTGCCATCGATCAAGAATGCGTGCACGCCTAGTCGCGAGAAACAGGAATTAATTGAAAATGTACTTTCCCTTTCAATCATATTTCCAAGGCAAAAAAACTTGTAATTTTTTTCATATCTTTTCAGGGTCGCGTGTTTCACCGATTTAGCTTTGTCGGAAGCGCATAAATTCCACAGGCTAGTTATTACCAACACTCTAGATTATTATGCTAAATAGAGTACAACAATGCCGATGGATGTTACGCGTGTCTCACGCTTATGCAAGCCACGATAGAAATTATAATTACCATTAGATTAATCAACGACTGATTGAGCCCTTGAGCAAATATAGACTTGTACAATTTCCATCTTAAATCTTAAATCATATTCTAGTAGCAGAAAAATAGTAGATCAATATTTTTGTTCAAATATTGGAAAAATATTTTTCAAGTCACATTTTTTCATATGAGAAAAATATTGGATCTGAATATTGTATGCATGCACAAGAAATTTAAATTGAATGTTTAAAAAATATAAAGTAAATGTGAATCCAATATTTGAAAAATATAAATTCAATATTTAAATAACATTCAATAAAATTTTCAAATTTAAGGAAAAGTCATAACAAAAATTAGAAACTACGAATATCTATTATTTTCTGCGCACTGCTTGCAATTAAGAAATTGTTATATTATATTATATTACTTCATATAATTTCTGATATTACATAGAGATTTATTTTATACTAAGAAAAAAATATTTTTTTTATAATATGAAATAAATATTATCTGTACATTAGGAAAAAATATTATATTTCTAATATTAAATAGAGATTCATTTAATATTTAGAAAGAAAATATTTTTCTCGTAACATGAAATAGATATTTTTTGCACATTTAATAAGAAGTATTTGTTACTTAATATAAAATAAATATTGTATGTATATTTAAATATTAAGAAGAGATTGAATCTTTTTTTAATATTACATGAATGTGTATACAATATTTTGTGCTACTAGGATATGGTTACCGATCCGATGTATAGCTATAAAGTTCATGCTGTAAAAAACGTATCCTCAATACTCTATACGAGAAGTAGCGATGCAAATATGTCTTGTTTTCTTGTAACCACACACTGCTAGGTATCTTGTTATTATACAAATCTGCATACTTTATGCTACGCTGTGCCAGCGCCAGCACAAGATAAATTATCCACATGCACAACAAAATGCTACAAAACTTGTACCGATATCCTCAAACCTACACTATCGACGCGCGAACCAGCGAATTCTAATAAATTGAGAGTAGATTTCGGCTGTGGAAAAAACGTTATAAAGACACGACATTATGTCGGTCGTAAATCCTAGATCAACGGGGATCCAGAGGAGCACGGATATAAGGAAATTTTAGATCTCAATTAATCGGCAGTTACGCAGCTTGGGGTCAAGTTCACAGAAACTGGGTAATTGTCTTCGCGATAAGACAGGGCCCGTTATCAAAAATCCATGACGCGTGTTTCATTGCGGATACAGTGACTCCCATTGATATCACTGTCCAACAGTAAAAATATTTTCATATAACTGTTGTGTGAAAAAAACCTATTTTTCAACTTTAAACAATTATTGTAATGTTATTATAATAGATATCGAATTGTTCTTTGGAGCAAAAGATTCTGTAGACTTTCCTGAATACAGTGATATCCGCTAGTAACACATTATGAATGTTTAAACATGTTATATGAGTTATACGAAACACGTTTAAACACATGAATGTTTAAACAGTTATATGAAAACATAAAAAAAGTTTAAATTTGTTGGGCAGTGTATTCGAACACTCTTCGAGAGACGATAACTTTTTGTAATATAGGACCAGCAATAGATTCGAATTCGTAATAATCGGTTTGCTGTGCAACGCGAAAAGGAATTTTTTCAAAAAAATCTGCAAAGTTATCGGTTTTTTTAGAGTCTCTATGGACGGGGTGGAATACCAATGGGAGTCACTGTATCCATGGGTAGCAAGTTCCGTGAACCGTGTAGGAACATAATTTTTCAATTGACTACGATCTTATCATCCTGGAAACAGACCGGGGATCAAAGTTGACGCGGTTCGCGCCAACAGCGGCTGATTATGTGATTACATATATCGAAACCGCGCGGTAAACCGCGATCACAGATGCAGAGAGGTGGACAGAAAAAAAACAACATTATTTTCCGACGATGTACAGTCGACTAGCTGTGTAAACATCGCGCGCTAGAAGATCGACCTCTGCGTCAGAGGTGTCACCTGGAAAGGTGTTTTGCGCGTCGAGCAGGTAGAGATGACGGATCGCGACGTAGAAAAATCGAACGATTCCCGTTCCATAACGACGCCGGCGGATCGATGTTTCTCGGAGGGAGGTTCGCTTCGGACCGGGTCGAGATCGTTTTCATATTCACGGTCGAAGGTGCGACGAGCGACGCGAAGCGCTTGTAACGTAACGCCTAGCGTACGCGGAATTCATGAAATGATACGAATTTCTCCGAAGAGAATCTGTTCCAGGTACCTCGAACGAAGCTTCTGGCCCGTTGCTCGTCGTTCCGTCTATCGGAAAGTAATTTCCGGTTTGGTCGACGCACGTGGAAACGTTTAATCCTCGAATGGCGGAGGTCAATTTCGACACAGGTTGTCGGACGCGCGTAAGGGAGGAGCTCAGTTTCGAAGAGATTTTTCCGACCTTTTTCCAATCAAACTATAAGCTGTTTTTTTTTCAATGCTTTAAAAAATATCAACAATAAACGGTGTAAAAGTGGTACCTCTCCGTCTTTAATGAGTGTTTAAATACGTTTTAACATTCATAATTATTATCGGATATCACTGTATTTAAGAAAGTCTACAGAATCTTTTGCTGCAAAGAACAATTCAGTATCTATTATGATAACATCACAATAATTATTTAAAGTCGAAAAATAGGTTTCTTTTCAAAGTCATGTTTCTGAAAAACTGTGCGTGTAGGAAAAAAAATTAAGACCGGATTCTGAATCTGAATCAATATATAATATTAATATATAATATATAATAAATATATACAATATTAATTTTATATTAAGTAAAAAATATTTCTTTTTCAATATGCAGGAAATATCTATTTCATGTTAGGAGAAAAATACTTTTTTCTAAATACAAAATGAATGTTTATAAATCTTTTATCCACCCAACAATTATATGAAAACATAAAAAAGTTTAAATTTGTTGGACAGTGTTACCTGCAACTCGACCAAGTTACTGATCAGTAAAGAAACGTGGTAAAAATAAAATTGCAATTATCTCGAAGCTGACAGGAAGTTAGGATGCATCGTGACATATGATTTCTTGCTCTATCATTTGTTTCTATTTCCACCGAAAACACAGCATTAACTTCAGTTCCCGGAATGACCCTGTATATACTCCATTGCAAATTGAAGGAGAATCGATTTGTTGCAGTTGCTGTTTACGTGTTTGGACGAGCTGGGGTCCGAATGCGTGTAGGCATCGGTCCGAGGTCCTGAAAAACTTCCGACGTCGGAGGGTTAAACGACCAAAGTTTCCACTCGACTGGTACGCGCGCGTTGAAAGGATCAAACCAATCAATCTGCAACGATGCAGGCGGCCAAAGGCGGCAACAGAAGAATGGTAGGGCGACAAAAATGAAATCGCGGGTGACGCAAAACAAACCGGTTATCCATGCCATCTCTCCTTTTTTTCATCGCGTTCGTCTATGTGTCGTGGTTTATGTACCGCGTGTTTCGCATCGAGTTGAAAAATAGTCGGAGAGCTCGAGATGCTTCGTTTTTGCGATGAAACGCAGACACGTAACTCGCGCTTTCCTTCTTGCTTTCAGATCCTATACTTCTCAATGTAGAAGAGATCGTCCGAATTTCTTTTGTTCAAACAATCTCAACCTCGATGCAATTAAAATAATTTTCTTCACAGTTTTAGCGATGTTTCTTTCATTAGAGAAATGTTCCCGAAAGGAAAGTGCCGAGCGTTTAGAAGAAACTCTGTGCTGTGAGAGTTTCGTAGGAGCTCGACAGCTTGCCGTCAGCTTTACATCTGAGAAAATGCAAACGGAATATGGAAAAGCGTCCTCTACGAGCGAAGGGAGACTTAGGTATCGGACGATTGCGGCGAGACAGAGGAGGAACGAATCTTTCGATCGGATCAATGTCCGAGATGGCAGCGAGCCGACGAGAAAGCGAGGGAATCCGCGGCCCGTAGGATCGGGATCGGGAGGGACTGTGGTACGTACTTACTTACGGTCGCGATCGAACGAGGTCGAACGACTGGAACCTTCCGCGGGAAGCTCAAAACACGCCGAGCATCGACGTTGTAAAGTGTGACGTGCCCGAGCGCCGCGCCGCATGTATTTATATGGCCGTTTCGGACGGAATTTCTTGCCTCTCAACAACTATTTCGTTCTGGCCCCGAAAACCCGAAATACTTTTCTAATCCCTCGAAGCAATTCTCATTCAAACAATCAAATCATTTAATTTCTATCGTACGTAATCTATTTTCTCAACAGTTGAGCATTTTACAATTTACAAACTGTTTCGAATAATGGTATGGCAATATTCATAGAATATGTAAATGAACGGAATTTCTTGCCCCTCAAAACTATTTCGTTCTGGCCCCGAAAACCCGAAATACTTTTTTAATCCCTCGAAGCAATTCTCATTCAAACAATCAAAACATTTAATTTCTATGTAATCTGTTTTCTCAACAGTTGAGCATTTTACAATTTAGAAACTGTTTCGAATAATGGTATGGCAATTTTCACAGAATATGTAAAGGAATATCGTGGCATAAACTCTACAGAAAAAGCATGATGTGTACTGCAGATATCAATAGTTCTTTGATTTTCATAAAATTCACACGTTGTCTCACTGTGCGCCGCGGACAGAGCGATGAAGAATGAGAACGAGACAAAGACCGAATGATAAGGAGAAAGAGAGAGAGAGAGAGCAACAAGTTCGGAGAGTCATGGCGCATCCTATTCTCCTTGCGGCGTGTTTTTTCTCCGGTCGTGACGGTCTCGAATGGTCCATCGCGTAACACGTATCTTGACATGGTACGTAGGTGGAGAAGCCGATAGAAAACACGGGCCGATGTCACCGAGAACGCGAGGAGCCGTTTAAAGCGATTCGCGGGCACGTTCTCTATCCTGTCGTCTGATAGATTTGCGTGAGAAGCGGCAAAATGACGTGTGGCGACCCGATGCAACCCGTCGCAACATGGTGTGTCGAGTTCGAGGACGGGGTGGAGGGGAGTGCGCCAGGACAAGGCAGATGGGAAGAGGGGTGGCATGCAAGCAGGGTTCACTTTGGCGGGGGGTGGGAGGGAGAGCGACAGAGGGGCGAGGGGCCGGGGCGCGTGCCCCCACCAGGCGGAGGCGGCGCTTACGGCCGCACCAAGCCTCTATATAAAAGCGACAAACCCCCCGATCTGATTAGCAAAGTTCCAAAACATACGTAAAAGCGCATTTCATTCATATTTCGAAGAACCTGTGTGAAGAGTTGCACGGCTTGTCAGAAGAAAAGCCGGCTCGAAGTGCATGTGCACAAACACAACAATCTCACACTCTTACACGTGTGTATGTTGCGTATTCCCGCGCGCAGCTAGCGTACACAACGTATATGTATATATAGATAGTATATATACACACATATATGTATGTGTATATTGATTATATACATATATATATAGAGGTAGATTGATTGCCCGATTGCAAAGTTGAGTGTTGAGGATCGGTATAATCGAGGAACAAGAAAAAGGAGAAGATAAGACGAAGAGGAGAGAGACATTTAAATATAGCTACTAAAACGCAACCTAGTCGTCGTGGAAACGAATCAAGTCGGTCGGGAACGGTCCGGAACGACGATCCACGAGGTGGACATAGGAGCAGCAGCAGCAGCAAGAGTAGCAGACACGACGGTGCAGGTGTAGCCGAGAGTCGAAGTCGAAAACGGTAGTTCTCAAGGAAGCCAGACCACGAAGAGGCCAGCAGGCCACGACGGAGTAGCAAGTGAGATGAGACGTGGCGAGCCGAGCCGAGGCTAGGCTAGGCGAGGAGAAAGGAGAGGCGAGACGGAGGAACCAAAGGAAGGCTGGCCAGGCACGGCGCATCGGGGCGCGATACGATAAAGGGTAGCGGTGGTGATCGGTGGTACCGCTGGAACCACTGCGGCTGGACACAGGACATCGAGGACACAGGAAGCGCGCTGGATCATCCGCGCGGCCGCATCTCTCAACCTTTACGCGTTACTCTCTCTATCTCTCTCTGTCTCTCCATCTATCTACCTCTCTATCTCTCCGTGCGCAGCCTTGCACCACCTGTGCGCGAATCCAGAGAACAACACCGTGAGAACCGCTTTTGCTTATCGATCTATTCCGAGGGATAGATTATCCGCCTGTCAAACGCCAGCTGAACGTCAAACATCGTTTCGGGAACGGCCTACCTCCTCTTTCGAGCACCGCGAACGAGGATAGAGAGGAAGAGTCCTCGCGACTGCAAGACCCAGTTTTTTTTCGAAGAGGAAGCTGCCCGACAGCACTACCGCCAGGATGTCCGGCTCTCAGAGGAGACAGATGATGAAGAAATGGCCTCTGTGCCTAGTGCCCCCTTCGAGAGCGAAGGTAAGACAATTACACGCTGTGCTACTATCTTTCACGTAACACATAACCGCGCATTCGACCGTTCGCAACCAAACCGACCAACCAACCCAACCGTTCTCCGCCGTCGCGTTTTCGCTTCCCATGCCACCTAGCTCTCTCTCTCTCTCTCTCTGCTTTTTGTTCGACTCCTTCTCCTCCTCTCTCTCTCTATCTATCTTTATTCTCACCGGCTGACTCTGTCTCGCTTTCACCGGCGCCTCTCTTTCCTCGATTCCACGCTCTCGCCGGCTCGTTCCGACTTCCCCTGCCGAGCTTCTGGAAAGTTCCACCGGCTGTCGCGTGGTCGACATCGACTTCGCTATCGGCTACCGAGAAGGACGCCGATGCCGGTGCCAAACGACGCCCGTTTTTTTCCGCCTCTGTTCGCGCTGCACACAGCTGCAACGCTGTTTTCCTCGACTAAGCCTTTTCGATTACGGTCCTCCGAGGGCTCGTTCGTTCGTTCGTTTTCGAGACACCGGTGTCAAATGGCGTTTCGACGGTAACGCTCTCCTCGCGAACACTGTGTTTGCTCAGCTTTTTCCCCGCCGTCTCTCTCTCTCTCGCTACGCTTGTACATATTTACACGGCTGTTACCGGGATGCGCGCCGCGCAAGCATACACGCGCACTCCGCACACCCGAAAACCAACCTTATCATTCCATCGGGACACTCGCCAGACACCGATCGCACTGTGACGACACGCGCGTTTCGTGAAAATCGCGCGCACCTGCCCGAAGAACACCCACCGGAAAATTGCCGGCTACATTTCGATCGGCCGACTTCTCCACTGTACGCCGCGCGTCTCTTTGTCCTAGTTCCTGTTTTCGTGGTGTGCGACGCTTCTTCCTCCCTCTTCCGGTACGCTTCTCGCGAATTCCTCGTCGGCAAAGTCGGGCAAACGTTACTCGATCAACGCGAAATTATTCGTCATTCGGAACTGTTGATTTACGACTAGACTGAAGGACCTCCGTGCAAAATAAGAATAGTCTGCGCAAAGGTCGAGTTATGGTATCTGCACAGACCGGCCGACAAAGTGGTTTTCGCGAGAATGTCGGGCGGTCGGGATTCGGTGCCGGAACTGTGTCTGTGCGGAAAGCATAAGTCGGCCTTGAATCGTACGAAAGGAAAGCCAAATTGAAATTTCATTGTTTCGATCAGCTGGAAAACATCGATGTTTTTGTATTCCTTCGATTTGTCCGCTGTTGTAAAACGCGCTTATTCGTATTCCTTATAAATGAATAAAATTCGTGATTTATTTATGAGTGCAGCCGGTAACCGAGTGCCGATCGATATGGCTAATCGGCTGACTTCGGTGTAACGAATCGACTAATGGACGGCTGATCTTTGTGGAAAATAAACGGTCACGATTCAAGAATATAGACTCTACGATAACTTGGATATTTTATTTATTTTTAATCTTTAATGCGAATAACGATTAAAACAATCGGCCGAATTCGGTGCAACAAATCGAGTAATGGACGACGGATCTTTGTAGAAAATAAACGATCACGATTCAAGAATATAGAGTCTACGATAACTTATTGACAATGAAAACTGTGAAATAATTGAATATATACAAAGAGAAATTCAAACATCACTTACGTACCATTTAAATAGCTGTGCAAATAGAATACTCTGATATCAAATGCCTTAGCAAATTATTGACAATGAAAACTGTGAAATAATGAGTCTACGACAACTTGGATATTTTATTTATTTTGAATGTTGAATGCGAATAACGAATAAAAATGTATTCCAACAATGCCCAACTCTGCTCGAGGCTACGCACCTCTTTGCGTCTCTCTCGCGCGCGCCGCCATGTTTCACCTGTGCACCTTCGCATCGCGCGCACACGCACTTTCACGGACACCGCGCGCACACGCTCCGATCTTCCGTCGAGCCCGGCAACCGTAGATACAAGACCGCATGCTGCTACGTGTGTGCCCGGTTGTCCGGGTCTCACACAACCAGCCGTATCGATCGAAACGCGTGAGCGCCTGTGAACTCTGTCCCGGCTGTTTCCGAACACTCGTTCTCTTACTTTCGTTGCGTTTTGCAATTTTTCTTTATTGCAGTCTTCCCCCGCATGGTGTTGCTACTTCGAGCTATAAAAGTTCGGAAAGCGTAGAGGTTCTTTGCCGAATCATAGAAGGAGCCCTAGTAGCACGACAATATTAGATAAATATCTTTTTTAAGCCACACTTTTTAAATTATATTAATTATTAATATTATATTTTTAGAAAATATAAGCTAAATATTCAAAGAATATAAACTAGATATTTAAAAAAAGATAAAATAAAATTACAAAAAATGTGAAAACAATATTTGAGAAATATAAATTCAATATTTAAGTGATGTTCAATTGAAAGAAGAAAAATTTGGAACAAAATATTTTTCTCGTAACACAAAATAAATATTGTATGTATATATAAATATTAAAAAAAGATTAAATCACTTTTTAATATTATATGAAGGTGTATAAAATATTTTGTGCTACTAGGGAGAATCATACAAAACTTGCATTAGTATTGGCTTCACCGATATCCGACCTAGAATCGTGTTGCGAGGGAAGACTGTATTTTATTCCCTTTACCTATACTGTCTTACCATTCTCTTACCTCGTCGAGCGCTAAACAGTTTGTTTTTTCGTCGTCCAGAGACGGTCGCTAATGGAAATCGGCTAGACGCGGGGCCGTCGCTGCCGGACGCCGCGATCCAGCGAACGATCGATCGATCGATCGTTGCTCGTTGCTCGTTCTTCTATCTATCCATCTCTCTCTCTTTCTCTCGCTCGCTGGATCACACGCCTCGCCGCGTCGTCCTCGCTAGCTAGTAGGGATGGCGTCAACTGCTACTTTTGGATCATGTTCGTTCCTAATCATGGAGTTTTTTCGCAGTAATTTTGTGATTTTCCACGCCATCGCTACTCGCTAGCCGCCAGACCTCGCGGATAAAAACAGAGTAAAAGACGAGAACGAAAAAACTCTTCTCCTACATGTAATTGCCGAAGTTTGGATTCTAGGACTTGTTCGTTCACCACAGAATTGTCGGCCGACGTGTTACGAGTCTAAAGGTGGCGTACGCTTTTGTAAAGCAAGAAACCAAGAGAAAAAAAAGAAACAAGTTCAATAAACGATTTATATATGCGTCACAATAATTAGTTTCTAAGTATTTTCGGACCTGCTTTCCACACCATTTCACTAGCCTCGTTCATATCTCTCTCTCTCTCTTTCTTTCTCTCTATCTATCTATCTCTCTCTCTAATGTCACGACGTTAATGTTACGACGCTATTTCCACCCGTTTCTGGTAATTTTTGTTTGTTCCTCCGGGTACCGGAAGAGTCATGTGTTCGAACGAAAATGATACGCGTTTGTTTGCAATTCCGTGATTCGATCGCGTACTTTGCACTCGCAGGATGCACCTAGCCTGATCTTTGTCACGTGTCCGCCGCATCAAGAGGGATCAAAAGCGCGCCGGTGTTCGCGCGACCGAACTTCTCCGAGGAAACGAAATTACGCGCGTTGATAACACCGATCTCGCACTCGCGTGACTATCCAGCTTTCGCCGTATTTCGGCCAACTACGGCCAAGGCTACCGAGCACTGAAAGCGGTTCGAACACGTTCTAGCTTGCTATACAGAGATTTCGGTAAACGTAAGAATGAGAAATTGTTCGGCGGCAGCGGTAGATTCAGAGTAAAAAGATGATACCCTCCTGTTCCGCCGGAACCACGGCTCCTAAGAGCCGGCGAAGTTCGCGGGGTCCTCGATGCCGATCAACTGCCGCGAAATTGCCGGATACTCGAGATAAATGGGAAAGAATAGGTAAGCTGCAACGCGGGTTTCACGCGCATCGCTGATAACGGACGGCGGAGGAGAGCCGTATATTGTCGGCAATGACAGCTTCTTAGTTAGCCGAGATTCAAGAACTATTATCTAGTCGGTGTTTCTCTCTTTTCCCCGCATCTCTGTACCGCTTCTCGTAGGCTAATATATATTTCGGCCAGCAAGATGTGGGCCCTGCAGTCGACTTATCTCTACGTTAATTGTCACGGACGCAGCGCTAAAATGCTTCGTCAGCCACGAGTGTCTACGCCGCTGGTACGTCACTATTGCTCTAAGTCTACGGGAAAATTTCGCTCGGATGCTAGTCGAGTTCGAGACGCGTCCTGTCTTTAGTTTCCCTGGCGCATCGTTAGTTCTGGATGCGTTCATCATGGCACGAACAAGAGCAGAGATTCCGAAACGTTTCGTCGCGTCGCGCCGCTATCGGGCTGGGAAAAGTCTCAACTGCAAGCTCGCGATCAGTAAAATGAGAAAACGGTTCGCCAGGATTTCCTTCTCGCGACGCACAGTGGTCCTGGAGCCTGCTTTTTGTGGCCAAAATTCTATTTTTCGACTTCCAACAAAATGTTTTAGCGTTTGAAGTTCACAATTATTAAATTGGAGGAACAACTAAGTAGTTGAATTATTCTTTACACACTGCTAAAATGAAAGTTTGTACTATATTTTCGTATGAGTGAGCAGGTATATTTCAGTTATTTAATGGTAATATGAGCATGTTTCAATCAATATACGAAGGGCATAAAATTAAGTGCACACACACACAATGTAAACTTTAGGTAGAGTTTTAAAAAATGTTGAAAAATGTTAGCATTCAGACTTGATTTTTCTGAAAGTTTAGACCTTCAACGTATACACGTGTAAATTTTAGTTGCACCATCCTGCGCTTTATAATTCTACGCGTATTTTAACAAGCAGACGTTCGCGCGCGAAGTACGCACTCTAATGCTAAAAAATTAAAATAAAATAATATTCGTTAATTAATAAATAATTTTTTTAACATATATTTTTTACATCGTAATATTCTAACTGGTATCAAGACGAATCCAGCGACCTATAACAAGATAACATTAAATCTTGAAATAACGTTACAACAGTTTTGGCCACAAAAAGCGGGTTACCGGACCACTGTGCGCTATCGGGCCGGGAAACGATAGAACGACTCTGGTAAAGTCTCAACTGCAAGCTCGCGATCAGTAAAATGAGAAAACGGTTCGCCAATATTTCTCCTTGTGTCTCTCCCTCTAGACGCGCTTTCACACTCATCTTTCTCTCTCTCTCTCTCTCTCTCTCTCTCTCTCTGGTTCCTTCCTAGCTCGAGATCACATCGGTCATCGCTGCTCAATGTGCCTCTGATCGTTACTTTCTTTCCTCCGCCTGTTCCATACTTGTGTTTCTCTTTCGTTGCTAGCATTCATGGTTCTCGTCCGTTCTATTCATTCTGGGAGAGATTCGAGCGATCCGGCCTCGTTCGAACACCATCGGAACGAGCTGATCAAACACGTTTTCTCCGCCGAAACACCGGAAATCGTTCCTTCGGACAAAAAGCGTCTCTCTCTCTTTTTAACCGACTTCGAAAAAGAAGGAGGTTACTCAATTCGACATGTATGTGCCTTTTTCGATTTTTTTTTTGATGGATGGACCAATCGGTACGAAACCTTTTGCATCTTGTAGAGTATGTCCCCGGGGTGGTCCTGTTATTTTTTTCATTTTTTTCATTCGAAACGACCTTTTTGGAGATTCGAACGAGTTTTCGTATCCGGCTCACGCGCGAATCTCGTGGCGACGATATCAATGATACGGACGAGAGACGGAAGGAAACGGCGTTAGTTGCATTCGCGGAAACACCGAATCATCCGTGTGCAACATGTAAATAAGAATGACGCAAGCACGAGCTGCTCTTGCAGGAATTCGAAACATCCGAAGCAGAGAGACGTGCTCTCTTGATCCGTGCATCCATCGATCGCGTGCGCGTGCGAGTTCGTGTTCGAGAAGCAAGGGCGGCACTCTTCGGGCAAGGAGTTTTCAAAGGACGGAAATAGAAAGGCTAACCGATCGAAACTACGGCCAGCCGGAACGATAAATATACACCTCGCGTGGGCGTCTCGTATTCTGGAAATGACAGAGCCGCGCGGCGAATCAGGTGTTCGCGATCAAAGAACAAACGAGATCTCGTCAATCGTCGCGTTGCCCTGGTCGTCTCTATGGATCGTGTCTGTACTTTCCGTTGGAGCCGACGCTTTCACCGGGAATCCCGTTCGACGTGCTCGTACAGAGCCCCTGTTAATCGCGTTTCCAGTTAAACCAACCGCTCGAGGATTCCCGGAAATCAGCTGCGGAATTTATGACGCGTTCGTGCTCGACGCAACGCGCGTTCTAGCGGCAGACATCGGATTTCATGCATTTACGACACAACCGAGTACTTTGGTGTAATTTCAAACAGCGAAAGCATTTGAAGAATTGCAAAATACTGTCGTATACTTTTCGACCTAAAAAGCAGATTGCAAAAGAAAATATCAATCTCTGTTTCACTGCGGTTTCATTCGATTCAGCTGGAGAATATTTGTTTAGCGTAAATGTCCGTTGCGTGTCCGTCGACTATCATCGATCGTGCCGGCGATTCGACGAGCTTCGGATCTAATGGAAACCAACGATACTCCGCTCGAAAGATAGAATCGCAAATAAGAAACTCGCGCGCGCTGTTCCCGCTTCTCGCGAGCTCCACCTGGCCGACCGTCGCTGCTCGTTGGTACGGAAACCTGGGCAGAGATTGCGCCACTGCGCCACTGTCGACGGCTTTTGAACTTTAGAACTCTCCTTTCGATTTCGATCCTCTTCGATACGATCAGACTACAGATCTTTCTACAAATTGCAATATTCTTGAATTACTACGTATAAAAATGAAAGGAACACCAGTGTTATAGATTGGGAATTCATTCTTATGGAGTGAGATAGAAATTGCTTTTCTTTCTGAATATGTTTAATAGTTTGAAAATAATATGACAGCATTTAAATGACACACTTGATATTCCCGACAAATGCATAAAACCCTCTCCGATCTGATCAGACTACAGATCTTTCTACGAATTGCAATTTTTTTTAATTTCTACGTATCAAAATCAAAGGAACACCGCTGTCATACTATGACAGTCACACTATGTCATCTATGACAGTCATTGATTGGGAAATCATTCCTACGGAGTGAGATGGAAATTGATTTTTTTTAAAAATATGTTTCATAGTTTAAAAATAAAATGACAGTATTTAAATGACACACTTGATATTCCCGACAAATGCATAAAATGCTCACCGATCTGATCAGACTGCAGATCTTTCTACGAATTGCAATTTTTTTTAATTTCTACGTATCAAAATCAAAGGAACACCGCTATCATACTATGACAGTCACACTATGTCATCTATGACAGTCATTGATTGGGAAATCATTCCTACGGAGTGAGATGGAAATTGATTTTTTTTAAAAATATGTTTCATAGTTTAAAAATAAAATGACACACTTGATATTCCCGACAAATGCATAAAACCCTCTCCTATAAATTGCAATTTTCTTGAATTTATACGTGAAATGAGGAACAAATAAAATGAAACAACAAAAAACAAATGAAAATGAAAGGAACACTGCTGTCACACATTGAGAATTCGTTCCTACGGAGTGACATAGAAATTGATTTTCTTTCTGAATATGTTTAATAGTTTGAAAATAATATGACAGTATTTAAATGACACACTAGATATTCCTGACAAATGCATAAAACCCTCTCCGATCCGATCAGACTGCAGATCTTCCTGCAAATTGCAATTTTCTTGAACTTCAACGTAAAATGAGGCACAAACAAAATAAAACAACAAAAGAAAATGGAAATGGAAGAAACATCGCTGTCATAGATTATAAATTCATTCTTACAGAGTGTGGTAGAAATTGCTTTTCTTTCTGAATATCTTTAATAGTTTAAAAATAATATGACAGAATTTAAATGACACACTGATATACCAAAAAAAAAAAACAAATAAACATCCGCTGTCCACCGATAACTAAAATCTGCGCTCCTCGTAGTACAGCGAGTGGCCGCAGCGCAGCGCGAGGCCTCGTGGTCGTTTACGAAATTCGCGGGAAAGAAGAAGCGTGTTATCGCGCAGCGCGTTACTTGTCTTCTCGGCAATGCGACAATGAATAATGAGCAACGCCGTGCCGCGCCGCGCCGCACCGATGAGGCATCGATGGATCGAGGACAATCGGATATCAAGGAGAACGTTCTTATCTGCGTCCCGTCCAAAGTAGAAACGATAGCACTGGTAAACAACCAAATAAACGACCCTAGGAGATGATCCGCGTGTTCCCGAGCTAGTTTTAGCTTTTCGACGAGATCGAAGTTTTCCGCTCGGCTGGGGAAAATTGCAATTATAGGTCTGGATCGGTCGAACGCGCACGCTCTGACGAAAACTGTTGATCGAAAATCAAGATAAACAACTGGGAGAACAAAGGCTAAATTATGAGTAGACCGTGAATCTTTATGCAAAGAAATATGGTATGAAACGACGGGTCAAATAAGGCTTTCGTTCTTCTGTTCTTTCATTTTTTTCTTCAATCATTTTAATTTTCGATTAGACGGATTAGTCAGATATTTGAATCGACAACCTATACAACGACATCTTTCAATTCCTTTGATAACTTTAATATGTTTCGTTCTTCTGTTCTTTCATTTTTTTCTTCAATGATTTTAATTTTTGATCAGACGGATTAGTCAGATATTTGAATCGACAACTAATACAATGATATCCTAAAATTCCTTTGATAACTTTAATATGTTTCATTCTTCTGTTCTTTCATTTTTTTCTTCAATGATTTTAATTTTTGATTAGACGGTTTAGACGGATATTTGAATCGACAACTAATACAACGATATCTTTCAATTCCTTCGATACCTTTAATATCTTTCGTTCTTCCTTTAATAAACTGATCAAGTTGACAATAATCGCTATTGTTAATATCCTCCAATTCACGGGTTTAAAATGTCCACTGTTTTCTCGAACCGCTCGCGCTCTTCTAAAAACTCGGAGCTTCTCTTACATAATTCTATTGTTGTTGCGTCGCGTAAAACTGCTGTTCGCAATAAAATTCGCATGCTGATTACAAGTGTTGCGTAGCTGAACAGAAGACGGTTAGAAATTGAGGAAAGTATCGAGGAAATGGTCGCGTGATAGTCCACGCACAGTAGGACTCCGATAATACCAAAGTCAATTCATTCTATCTTACGTTCGCGGAATTGCAGCTGATAATCGTATAGTACATGTAATTTCGGTTTCTACCGATGCCTGCGGCATGTTCCGATACGTTGTATTCAGTTCAGTTGGATCAATCAAAAGCTACGAGTTTCATTATCATTAATTTGTTAATTATACAAATAAACTGTTGTTCACTGTTAACAAAGGAAGTATTACACAAAGCCCTATAAATCCTACAGTAATATGAGTAACTGATTTGACGAGGCGCGAAGATGATTTGTTTTTGAAATATTCAGTTGGACCAGTTTGATAATTAGGGGCGCAAACGCGACTCATCCACGTGCCTATAGGTTTTATTTGAATAATGTTTCCTTTTTGTTTAACTTTCCTAATGTTCTTGCTTTTTTTATATACGCTGCATCAAAATGTAATGTATATTGTGTTTTAATAAATCTCATATGAGATTTCCTTAAAAAAAAGGTAAAGCATCTTTTCATGAAATAGCGATGTATCTCGGGATCGTACCGGATAAATCGGTTTCGGAGTCCCGAGATGGTGTTTTCCTCGTTGTTGAAATCGCGGCGCATCGATCGGCGCGGCGGAGGAACAGAGATTGGGGGGGAAAACTGTTGACCGGAGCGGTTGCATGCGATTATTCGAAACGCTCACCGATTATTTGCAAATCTATGCGGAATGACGCGAACAGTTGGTTTTCGATTAACAAACGGACACCGTTAGAAGGTCATTAACGTCGCAGCGTGCTGGCGATACGGGTGTCATAATCATCCGAGCGTTGTTGGTTGGCCGGGTGAAGAGATTTCGGTGGTCCCGAGTCGGGAGAGGATTAATTAGTGTCAGCACCCCGTCGCTTTGTCGACGCGCGACCATCCACGCCGTCCACGAGCGGAGCCGTTTGCGAATGTGTACGATTCGGTGTCCGTCGAGAGTTCACCAGGAGGTTATCGGCGAAACCAGGGGTAAAAGTCATCTAATCGAGCGTGTCGCGGGAATCACGTTCCACGCATCCGCCGCTTTTCGTCATTGGCTCGTTACGACAATCATCTTGCCGTCTCTTTCGCTCCGGCGGATCACCGATAAACGAATCTAGTATAAATACGGCAACTTTCAAGTTTCATCCCCCTGTCGAGACAGTTCGGTTCGCAGTCTTCGGTGGTAAGAGAGTTCCGCGGTACCGTTGGCCCGCAACCGTAAGCGCGCGTCGTCCTCTTCATCCTCGTTGCGCGAGATCGCCGGCAACCCCCAACGGTCACCACCGCGAAATCCCCATAAATCGTGATAGTGTACCAGTGAAAAAAATTCCTGCGATCGTCGCCAATTCTACAGGATCCTCTTTTGTCGCGACGGTACGGTTAACCTTCAAGGTTGATTCTAAAGCTCGGACTTTTACCCGGGTATCTCATAAAACATAAGTCAAAAATGATTTTGTGCAATTTAAAACAATAATGGAATTAAAAGAACGTTGATATATTAATTGAAATTTATTAAAATCGTTCAATATCGTCTGCTTCTTCCTATTAATGCAAACGATTTTTATTTTGCATGAAGATCCGCAGGGTATACATGAGATACCTCGGTACTCATAAGTCACAGCTCTAGTTGATTCGCAGCAGAGGTACCATTCGTGTTGCGCTCGGCTTACGTATCTCTTTCTTTGATCATTCCGTTCCCGGATCGATCTCGTTTCCAAAGGGTGGTTACGGTTTATCGTACCTCCCACCCCCTGATGGTAACCGCATTTGCGAATCAAGACTCTGATGCGAATCAACCACGCAAATATTCCGCGCGAATCGCTAGCCTAGAACCAAAGCAAGCATGGGAAGAAACCTGTCTTGCGCTGAATCTTTGGAGGGCCAGCATTTATTAAAACGAGAATCGACTTTACGAAATTTTTAAAAATTGTGGTCTGGCCCTCCGACGGTTGGAAGAGAGCAACGAGGTTCCCCGTGGACCAATCTTTGTTCGTGGTTGATCGGTAGACAGAGGAAGACATTCTTTGTGTAAAATAAAAATGTTCTACCCGAATCGCAACAAACCGGAGTGGCATAAAAATCCGCATTAAATCCGCTGTCTACCGATCAGCCGGATCATCGAGAAGACACAGCGAAGACTCAGGTTGCATTCGTTTGTTTTCAGGAGCTAAGCGTTCCGCAAAAGAGTTACACGAAGGTGCCTACGGTCGACAGATCGTCGACGAACAATTCGGGCATCAGCCTCGATTGCTCGTCGAACACCACCCTCGCGACAACCGCGAGCCCGTTCAACAGCCAGACGGCTCTGATCGTGGAGAAGAAGAGTCCTTCGGCAGGGAACACCGCTGCGACACCCGTCAGCCATTATTATGAACAAAACCTGAGGAACACCCACCAAAAGGCCCTGCACGGGTCTCGCATCTACGACCCCCTCGACAAAGACCTAGACCACGGTTACAAACAGCTACAGCCGTTGCTGGTCGGCGAACAAACCCCGTACACGGTAGTCAAAGGGTCCACGATGAGCTCTCAGGATGTCAAGTCACCGAAGGACCCGATTAGCCACGAGAAGCTACACGATGAGTTCCAGAGGGAGCCGCAGCCGACTGTGCGAGTTGCTACGCAGGTAATTCGTTTTCTCTTATCGCACTGCTCGGTTGATTATGAATTTACATAGCTAGATCCCTTTTTTTAAATTATTTAACGTCGCTTTTTTTAAAATTTCTACGTGAGAATTATTTCGCGATGGGACCTACAATTTAGAATAAAACTAGGTTCCGAACCACCTTGGGCTCCACAGTATTTAGATGGCACATGGAATATTTCCAGAGGTGCCGGCGGTGGGATCGAACTCGTGACTACGACTCCGCAGTCGTTGCTATATCCACTGAGCCACTGAGCGCCCTGCCAGATCCCTTTTTCTTGAGGGATCGGTTCAATAGTTTAGTTAGACGTACGTACACGTACGGGTCCCATGGATTTCCCCGACAAAGTTTTCACCGACAACGCTTTTAACCGACAGCGAAATTGATCTACAACAAATTTGATCGGCAACAAATCTGAAATCGTTGACGATGAAATTCGTGTCGGTCAAAATCGTTGTTGGTCAAATCTGGAGTCGGTGAAATTCATGATGGTCAAAATCATTGTCGGTTAAATTCGTTGTTGGTCAAATATGGAGTCGGTGAAATTCGTGTCGGTCAAAATCGTTGTTGGACAAATGTGGAGTCGGTGAAATTCATGATGGTCAAAGTCGTTTTTGGTCAAATCTGGAGTCGGTGAAATTCATGATGGTCAAAATTGTTGTCGGTTAAATTTATTGTTGGTCAAATTTGGAGTCGGTGAAATTCGTGTCGGTCAAAATCGTTGTTGGACAAATCTGGAGTCGGTGAAATTCATGATGGTCAAAATTGTTGTCGGTTAAATTCGTTGTTGGTCAAATTTGTAGTCGGTGAAATTTGTGTCGGTCAAAATCGTTGTTGGTCAAATCTGGAGTCGGTGAAATTCATGATGGTCAAAATCGTTGTCGGTTAAATTCGTTGTTGGTCAAATTCGTAGTCGGTGAAATTTGTGTCGGTCAAAATCGTTGTTGCTCAAATCTGGAGTCGGTGAAAAGTTATACAGTGAAAACTGTGTCGGTGATTTCCATGGGACCCACACGTAAACGAAATGACAAGGGTCGACCATTATCAATGAAACATTTTCACAAAGCTCCGACCCATCACCCCCTCCCTGCCACGATCCCACCACAAAGTATAGCCGATAGAACCAGAACGGCACCAGTAGGGAAGCGAGGCTTGAGCGAGGAAGGACAGCACATTCTACCGGAAATTTCTGAGCTGCTACCGTGAATATGTTCGCGTTGATCTTGAGATCCTCGAGGACCGACGAGCACGCGCGATCGCTCGCAGCTCGCTTTGAATCGAAAAACGAGCCGAGCCGCGATTCTTCTACGCGGGCTGCGAAACTTTCTCGCGCGCGCGTTACGTTTCTCGGCTTGCCATGCCGGCGCACGTTTCTGCTCGCGTACCAGCCTCAAGGATACGCGCTACGCCGAGGCAACCTTGATCCATTTGTTGAATCGCCTCGGCTCGCAGAGGTTCGAACTTGACGCGAGACCGATGCCACGGGGAAACGAGGAAACTTTTCGATCGAGGCTCAATGCCCCTCGGAGTCGGAGCGTCTTGGAATTCGTGTCTTGGAATCGTGACTTCCGGTGTCCCTGGAACGGCGAACCTGCCTCGCTCCACCCCGAAGGACCCGATCGACCGTTCCGCGAAGCCAACGAATTATTTTACAATCTCCATCTTCAAAAACTGTACCTTCGTTTCCATTGCTCTCTTTCTCTCTCTCTCTTTTTTTTTATTGAGCCACTGAAACCTATTATAATTTTTTTCGGGTTTTAACATTATTTTTTTAACAGTAGTCTTACAGTTAGTGTACAATGACAGAATTAATAATCTCTAGAGATGAAGATTGCATTCGCTTAAAGTTTTTTCTACCACTCTCTCTCTCTTGAACGTGTTTATCTGTTCTTCAATTGATATAACGAATTATTTTACAATTTTAATCCTCAAAAGTAGTACCTTCCGATCGAATCGTCGAGGAACATAGACGGCAGCCTACTCGTTATCATTAGTTTGAATTTATTCGTACAACCAACTTGTTTCCATTGCTCTCTCTCTTTCTTGATCGTGTTTATCTGTACTTCAATTGATATTTCCCGTTTTCTACGTACTCCGCTATCTTTATTTTTCTGCACCAGCCGGTTCTCGGTATTTTCTTAATTATCTGCCGACCAGTAACGAACAATCTTGCTTTCAACTTTGATTCCATTCACTAAGTTAGTTCAACGCCGCGAGAATTTCTCATTTGGTGATTCTTATAGATACCATTCAGCATAAATACGTTTCTCAAATTTCCTTCGAACGTCCCATGTATAAAGCAGGGCCCGTTAGATAGCCTTACCGATGAGTCCTCTAGCGGGTCTAGGACAAAACACCTTTCTTTTTCCGCGTATTAAAACATTTTGATAACTAACGTGGTTCTTGAACCTGAAGATTCAAATCCGAAAAACTTTTAATATCCTGAAGATAAATTACGATCGATAACCAATTAATTAATGATTCTTATAGAGTTTGTCATTCTAAAAGCAAATGCCGAAAGTACAATTCGATGTTAGAAGAAACGAAGCGATTGAGAAATACAACTGATCGATAGAATCGGATGATATATAAATCGTTTTCAACAAACCAAGTTTCCACAATACATATATGTATTAAGAAACATAAACTTCGCATGCTTCAACATGACGCGGTTCTCGACGAAGATTTTACGCGTTGGCGTGAACAAACACATAACCCGCCACATAAATAATTGTCAGAAGTAATCGCTGCCGGCTTGGAATGTTCAGGTTCGGGTCGGCGAAGAGCCGCCTAGTCTGGTTCGTTTTTTTTTCCGCGATCGGACGGATCGAATCGATTCGGCCGAGCTTCCCCCGTCCCCGCTCGATCGCAGCTAAACTCGAGAGGATCGTGATCTTCGCGTTTACGACATCCGCGCGCGTTGCGTACAGATGCACTTCGTATTGCGCAAATAGACGTACACGAATAAACATCGCGAGCAACGACGAGCCCCGAGATCGGCCGCGTTACGAAAGCTCTTTTCTCGAGCAACCACGATCACGAGGCTTGTTCCGCCTCGATCTTCGAGCAAAGATCCGATCTCGATTACCTCTGCGGCCTGCTTTCCCCTTTGCTTACGAGAACGCGAGATTTTTCGAGCGAGATCCTCGCCGTTCCGCACGGCCCTGCTTCGTTTCGCTTCTGATTTCGGCAGAAAACCGCGGAAACGTAAACTACATTCGTAACTTTTCGTGCTCTTTGTGCGTTTCGTTACGTAAACGCAAAGTGTCTCTCTGCTCGAGACACGCTCCCGTCCACAAGTCGTCGGACACTTGTTCAAATTTCGTATGCAGACGTTTTTTCTTTGTTATTAAAGGACCTATATTAGTTTTGTATGTACGTATATATATATTGTTTATTTATTTAACGTCGCTTTTTTTAAATTCTTATATGAGAATTATTTCGCGACGGGACCTAAACTTTAGAATAAAGGTAGATTCCGAACCACCTTGGGCACTATGTGTATAGTTTATTTGAACCCATTACGCGTTACAAAGAGATTCCCGTCCCCTTTATAATTTCCTTTTTGTTTAAAATATCTCCACTCTATTATCTTTCTCTTATTCTCACATCCCCACATTCTCTCTCGTTCTTATTCATTTTCTCTCTCTCTCTCTCTCTCTCTCTCATTCTCTCCCTTCCCCTTTCTCCTTCATCCCTCCTTCTTTCCGCCCTCTCTCCTCTAATATCTGTTTCACCTTGTCCTGTATCCCTGTAACTCATTTCGATCTATATTAGTTTTGGTGATCCTAAAGTCTAAGGCCCGCTAGATAGCCTTATTGATGAGTCCTCTAGCGGGTCTAGGACGAAACAGATCCTTTCCTTTTCTTCCTCTCTCTCTCTCGCTGTAACTCGAGCTCCTTTCATTTACATCTTTATTCCGAGCTCCCAAAATGCCATGAAACAGTGGGGAAAAAATCGTCCATTATTTTCCACGTTGTCTTTGCAAAGGGGAGCCTCAATCTTTGTATCTATTAGTTTTGGTGCACGCCAGAATGTAGTCTACCGATTCAATCCTTAACGACGATAGAAGATTTTATGCGTTGAGGTAAAAGCATCGATATTTGACCGGATAACAATAGAAACGATTACGTATCTTCATCGCGCACTTGTTATTACACGAAGCGAAAGAATGAAAACAATGTGTCTGCTTGTGATGTCGCGAGCAAACACGATTGAGCACGCTCCAGTGACGTTGCTGCGGTCTTAAGCGGATTTTGCAAATGCCGCTATTTCGTTAGTTCAGCGTTGATTTTCATCGCATTGGAAAACGAACATTAACTATTATAATTCGAAACTGTTCCTACAATTAGATTACTCGCCACAGCAAGTAAGTGTACTTAATTTTTGGTTCATATTTGGTTTCCACAGCTGTGTTGCAAACTATCTTTTTGTTTCTAGTTTTATAAACGTATTAATTTTTCAGACGCAATAATGTATCTCTTGAAAAGGATTCATACAGGGATCAAAACGTTGAATTCAATTAATTTGCAAACTTGCTGCTGTTTTTAATGATCGAATCTTGCGCCGATATCACAAATTTAATCTTTAGTAGATCACGGACCGTTGTGCAATCTCCCGTTTTAATGCTAAACTAGAATAATGATTACTAGAACTAGAATTATTTCTACCGCGTTCTTCTACAATATAAACGCTCTGTTGTGTTTCGTAAGCTTGCGCAGGTCGCGAACTAGTTCTCAGAATATTTCCATTCTTTATGATTTTTTAAATTTTATTGATATGAAATTGATATAATACCTTATACAATAATTGAAATGTTTAGTAATTGGTTAGATAACGATATATCTAACAGTGTAAATTTTAAATGATAGTACAGGAGTTTTTAATGTCACCTCAGAGGCGCCACTTGAGTGCTAACGGTTAAAAGGTCGGGGTCAAGAAAAATGAAACGGAAGAAAGAAAAATGGCAACAGAAGTTGTAAACTTCGTTAAAGCTCTCGGTTTTGCGTTACATTGCGTTGCGTTGGGTTGCGTTACGGTTTCGTGTTAGGCTCGAGTGGACGCGGACTCGAGATAGCGGTGGATCGCTCGCATAACCGAGAAACGCGCGAGAAAACGAGAGGGCACGCGCGGATCGCGACACGTCTGCGTCTCTGCGGCGGGTCTCGCGCGTGTTTCCCTCCGAAAGAGAGACAATTACGGAAAACAAAAGACGAGCGAATGCAACGCAACGCGATGCATGCATGCACGTCTGTACGGCGTTGCTGCCGTCCGACCTTGCGTACTTTTGATAATACCCGGAGCCGACTTAATTACTTTCCAAGTATACAACAAGACAGAGACCTCCTTCTCGAGACATCTTTTAAACGATATTAACCGATCCGAGTGGAAGCAGCCTGTACGCGCGTTTCGCAAACCGGAAATTCCACTTCCGCGTGTCTGTTTCGACTACTTCCGGTACCGCTGCAAGGCTTTTCGGACAGGTTGTTCGTTCCGGCTCTCGAGCCGTAGAAACACGACCGATCGATTCTCTTGCTGACACGTGGGAAAAGAAAAGAAACGAAAAAAAAAGGAATAAACGTGCGGCTCGTAGCGGTTCGACAAAGGATGGTTGCGCAACGGCTTCGAAGAAGGTCGACGAAGAAGTTGTCGCTTAGAAAACTGGATCCGTGATCCGTGTACGAATTTCGCGTGGAAAAGTTCGTAGCGAGCATCGCGTCGATGTTCGTATCTCGTGCGCCGACGAGTTTCGGCACGTGTCCGCCCTCGTGGTCTCTCTCTCGGTTTCGCGTCCCCCGACGGGACCCTCGACGAACACGGCTGCTCTCGAAACGGAACCCACCACGTGCCGACCAGAACGGGCACAAACGCGGTGCGACGGGCAAGATCGACGGAATGGCACGAGTCGGGTTTTCGCGCGCGTAGGACCTGCAAACGCGAAACCGAGCCGAGACGATCGCGCGCACACACAGACACACACACGTATATGTACATACGTGTATAATCGTCCGATTCGCGGACGATGGATCCTCGCCGCGAAAAGGGAAGGGATAGACTCGCGGCCCCCCAGCATCGTTCCCTATATAAGCGGAGAACCACCCGTCGGTCCACGAGTGCCAATAACGAGCGTCAATATTTTACGGACGTCGACGTCGCCGTCGTCGTCGTCGCGGGAACAGAAACGCGAGCAACGGGGAGAGAACAACACCGATAGAGAAACACAACAAACGGCAACAAGTTACCGGAACCAGACAATAACACAGGGTCGAAGCTCTATACATCGCGTCGGCGAACCTCGTGGACTTCTCGCGATTCAGTCCAGTTTCGCCCAGTTCTTCCAGTTCGATCGAGTCGAGAATCGATACCAAAAGGCCTGAAGCGAGGCGGAAACTTTCCGTTCAGCGTCGCCGACTTTTTTTCTTTTCATCGTCCCGATTTGGCAGCGTCCTAACCCTCGACCATGAAGATTCTTATGCGAGCGGACACCCATGTGAACATCGAAGTACCGGGCAACGTGCCAGTCGCTAAGTGCACCTTCACTCAGGTATCCGATATACGACCACGCGCAAATGAATTTTTTGTCCGAACGGCTTTTCCGATCGTCGCGGCTCCATCGCGAGAACCGCTTCGCCCGCGCTGCCCACCCTCGAACGCGATCAATAGCGTGCGCGCCACGCCGCGCCTCTCCTTTTCCTGGATCGCTGGATCCTATCGCGATCCGATCGACCACCGAATGTCCTTCCGTATCGAGTATCGAGAATGCATCGTAGCCTCTACATACGCGCGCGTGATCGCTTCAGTATCCAAGAGAGAATGCGGCAAGGTTTGTGTGATCACTGTCGAGATTGCTGCTCGCGAGCTTGAGAATTTGGAGGACGTCGTTTCCGAAGACGATGGACAGCTACGCGGTTAATAGCAAACCTTTTGGGCGCTTCACCGTGTATCTAGACGCGCATCCTCAAAGTATCACTGTCCAGATTGCTGCTCGCCAGCTTGACAATTTGGAGGACGTCGTTTCCGAAGACGATGGACAGCTACGCGGTTAATAGAAAACCTTTTGGGCGCTTCACCGTGTTTCTAGACGCGCATCCTCAAAGTATCACTGTCCAGATTGCTGCTCGCGAGCTTGAGAATTTGGAGGACGTCGTTTCCAAAGACGATGGACAGCTACGCGGTTAATAGCAAACCTTTTGGGCGCTTCACCGTGTATCTAAACGCGCATCCTCAAAGTATCACTGTCCAGATTGCTGCTCGCGAGCTTGACAATTTGGAGGACGTTGTTTCCAAAGATGATGGACAGCTCGCGGTTAATAGCAAACCTTTTAGGCGCTTGACAAA